>VZSZ01005780.1:134581-173792 GCA_013398815.1 Ibidorhyncha struthersii
GTTAGAAGAGGCCCAGCTAAGAAGCAAAGTTACTGAACAAAATTGGTCCTGTTTTACCTCAAACCAGGACACGTGGTTATACATAAACTGACCCCAGACTAATCGTATGTAGGTAGCAAACAAATTAATACATAGGCATCTTATGACTGCTGTCACTCAGTTTCTATTAAAGGGATATTGCAACTTCTTAATCTTTCATTTTTCTCATATAAAAAATTATAGGAGACATAAACCATTCAGCTCTGATTCCAGATCATTCTCATCACAGTGTGGTGTTGAGATGTAAGGACTAACTTCAGTATATCTAGAGCTTGTTCAAACAGCATTGAACAACAAGACAAAATATGTAAAACTTCAATTTTATTTTCTGTGACTCAGAAAACTTGGATTTGTGCTGTATGTTACACATTAGAGGGGAAAAATATCTGTATAAATAACTCTGCCACAAATTTCTTGTGTGTACTTGACCAAAACTCCTGCAGACTTTTATCAGCCAACACACTCCAATAAAGTTCTTCCAAAATTGAACTAGTGTATACATACACATTTAACACTTAATCAACAGGCATAATCTTTGGTCTGAAACTGAAAAGTTGATTTCACCTTTCTAAATACTGTGTTACATTTGGCTGTACCTGAATTCACTCTGTGATGAGTGAATTTCAGTTCACCAAAAGTGAGAGCGAAAAGATTATATTCTTGCCTTGCATTGCTTTGTCTTGCCTCTCTTACTGATACACAGTTTTGAAAAGTCCTGTTTCATTATGAAAATTTGGACAGAAATGGATCCTTTGAAAAGAATGTTAAGAATAAATTTTACATTATCAAGGGCAGCTGTCTCTTATTCGTCTGTGAAAGTAATCTTCCTTCATATCCTGATATCTCAGACATAAGGAAATGATTCACCTTTGACACAAGAGAAAAATGTGTTTAGTTCTAAGGCTGCATTTTTTGTAATACTGGGATATATGATTGAATTATATACACTGCTATTCACATAGCCATATGGGTCAAATAATAAAAGTAATTTTGTAGATTAACATAACAAATATTTATATATCTCGTTGCTTTTGAAAGTGTAAGTTTCACAACCATGTATTCTGTTTTATTTCAAATCCGTGCAGTCCTCTTCCCACCTCTCCCAGGAGCTAAAATAAAAAAAACATTCAAATATTCTAATAATAAAACTTGTCAGAAAAGTGGACTGATATGTATTTTCTGGAAAACAACACTGTTTAAAAACTAAATCAAAGCAAAGTTCTCTGTCAGTCCAAAGTCAGTGTGCTGTCTTTGATACTATCCACTCCCATAATCATACTTCTAAGACAGTGAACAGAATTTGATCTTTAGCAAGTCATGAAGTTTTTATGTTATAGAAGAAAGCTAAGAAGTGTTATTAAATTAGTCTGTACAATAGTTCAGTTTTCCAAATTCTTGCTAGCAATTAATTTAGAGAGACAATTAATTAGCAATTAATTTAACGCCACTTCAGGGTGCATCCAAGATAAATGTTAAAAAATCCAATAAACAATGAATTCAAGGAAAATATTACAAAATACATTTATGGATTGACTTGCAATAAAGACAAAGAAACATATCCTAAGCACTTGGACTAAAAAGGGTTGTAAACTGATTGTTCATTCCAAACCAATCACAGAATGCTTGATAATCTAAAGGGAGCAACAAATCTAAATGTTAGACTTAATTCAGTGAATGCTTTCTTTAGTCATCATCCGTTCCCTGCAAAGAATGTCGCAGGACTATAATGCCTACTTTAGCAAAGTAATCTGCCATGAGCTCATATGAAAGTTTTTGGCCAGAGAAAAAAATTACTTAACTGAAAGTTAATGATATTTTACTGACATGTCATGTGCATTAGCCATGTCACTGACTAGAGCAGCACAAAATGTAAATAACAAGATGGTCAGAAAAATATTAACCCCAGGGACATTTTCATGAGGAGTGTGCATTCACAGTGTTATATAGCCAGTCATGGCACAGCAAGAAGCTCCTGGCAGAGGGGGATTTGCAACCTCATTCTGGCTACCATCAAGATGGCAGATCTTTTCTCGCAAACAGGAGGAAAAAAGTAAGTGTTTATCCAGCTTCTAAATATAGGGTGCTTGTGCGTTTTCCTAGCTGATGTTCCTGAAACATTCACCCTCAAAGGATATTTCCACTCCTTCTTTTTTGCTCCCCATTTTCATTAAAATTCTTAGGACTTCTACATTCAAGGTATGATTTTGTTTGTGTTGTTTCATGTATCTAGATCTAGATTTTGAAGATTATAAAGGTGCCTTTTTCAAAAGGATTAGAGTTTGGGAAATGGTATTCTTTCCCCTGTCTTCAGTTATGTAAATGGTAGATTTGCATCAACAGAAACTCAGTACCAGTGGAGTTAATGTTTATGGTCCTAATTTGCCACACTTCATCAGTGATTACACTGTTATCAATTGTATTCACGTAGATACAATTCAGTATTCTGCTGCTGATGGTGATGGCGATGGCGATGGCGATGGCGATGGCGATGGCGATGGCGATGGCGATGGAGATGGCAATGGAAGGCAAGGATAGGGAAGAGAGGAAAAAGGGAGGGAAGGGAACTGTTATTTAATTCAGCTGATGGTCTTTTCACTAGTCATGAAGTATTTTGTAGAATTTGCTGTTTTAAAAGCTTCACATAGTCATTTCATCATTCCTGATGATAATCTAATCATATGTCTAAACACACGAAAAACATTGCCCTTAATCAGAACTTATATTTGTTTTCATTAAATACTTTTGGAATACAATATTCAGCACAGGAATAGGGTAGGGATCCTTTGTTTTCTTTTTCCTAAAATTATGTTTTATTTTGAGAAAGTCATTAATCTGGAGAATGATTTAAAAAATAGGCAAGGACAATAACATTTATTGAATGTAGTTGTGATAAAGCTTAGAGAATGGGACTAAAGAAGTTTGATGTAGCTTTTTATTGTTGCCATAGTGCAGAGTAGGCTGGAAAAAAAAAAAAAAGAACTATTTTCCATGCCAAATAAGTCTCTCCATACTATGCTGCTATTTAGGTTTTGGGAGACTTGTTCCCTTTCAGTCACACTATTATTTGAATGACTTCACCCTCTCCGTAGACAATTAGAGACTGGAAGAAATTAGGATCCAGCTTCATATCATTCCTTGTCAGAATATTCAGCCTCACTGGCAGTCTCTTAGGCAGAGAGTTCACCCAGTTCAAAACTATTCAACGGTATAAGCATATGTAAGATACTGCGTCTTCCCTAGCATGGTATAACTAATGATCACACTGCTCCCTTTTGATGCCTATGTGGAGGGTCTTGTGGAGTCATTCAGTAAGCAAGGCCTCCCAAAAGGCATTCAACTTCAACTGTGGGTGCCCTAGTTTATTGCAGAATCAAGGCAATCTGTCTCAAAGTTTCCACTTTCCAAATTAGAGCACAAATTTCTTTGTTAATGCATAGTTTCCAACTAAGAGCAGAAATTTCTTTGTTATTCTTTATGCCTTCACTTCATAAGATCATGACCTTTAGGAGCACAGGGATGCTACAGCTCCTTGCTGCCCAGGTACCAGATTCTTCTGTCCTTCACGGAAGCCCTTATTTGCCAGTAGATTGCATGCCAGTTCATATCAAAATGCCCGACTTCATTTTGCATTCCCTGAACTTTTCAGCATCATCAGCCTACAGGTGCCCTACCACTAACAAGGAAAGAGAGAAAAAGAACACATGAATACCATGAGACCAGAATTTTTATAAAGAAAGGAAATGTTATTCACACAAAGCATAATTAAAGTGAAGCTCATTGCTACAGGATTTTATGGATACCAGAAGAAAGAAAAAGATACAAGAACAATTACAGAAATCCTGGAGGAATGACCTATCAAAGGTCACCTGGTAAACACAAAGGTGTTAACTCACTCACTCTCTTAGCCACAAACTGCCAGAACCTACACTGGAAGAAACACTGCATATTTGTACTGCATCACTATATTTGCCCTGTTCTCAAACTGTTTCCCGAAGTATCCCCCACCAACCGTTATCAGAGACAGAAGATCACCTAGATAGACATGAGAAATTCTCTTCTGTGGCCACTGGTGCCTCAGATAATGAAAATAAAAACATATATTTGATAGCTATTCATTGCAGGACTATCGAATGGAGAATAATCTACTGTCAGCTTGATTATCATCATGACAGCAACGCAATGGTGTTAGGAAAATATCGAAGCATAAAAAGGCCCTTAAAATGCATAATATAGGAGAATATGCTGTAGCTGTATCATTATTTGCTCTGAAGACTGAGGAAAACAGTTTTCTTCACTTTGTTTCAAATGCCAAAAAAGTTTCAGAATTATGTTGCATTTTGTCAGGCTTGTATAGAAATGTTGAGGAATGCCTCTGTAACCTACAGATGAAAGGATCCAAAATATTTTCCAGATATTAGAATTATTTTTTGGATATAAGGTAAGGATTTCTCAGCTGCAGCTTTGGATTCCTTATGCATGACAAAATTGGGGATGCTAGAGAAACATTTTCAGGGCTTAGTATTTCATAAATAAGCTTGTTTATTAGAAATTTTTAAAAAATAATCTAATATTGAATGCACTGAAATGTATGTGGGCACTTTTTCAGAGAAGGAAAACATTACAAAAAAGTATTGATGGCATATATTTATGACTTGTCATAAATATAACTAACTACTAAATTAAGGATATGTAATGTCCAAGGAAAACATGTAAGGAATTTCCATTCAATATTACATATTATCATCTAAATATCCATTTTCATGTTTTGATTTTAGGAAAAAAAAATATTTTTATCTGTTTCAGCCACTTCCTCTGCAAAAGTGTGACTTTTCAAGAAATCATTGATATTATAGAAGGGTTGAAATTTGTCAAAAAGTTGAATACAGAATGTTTGAGGAATATGGTGTTGTGAAAGATTTAAGGAGGTATGTTTGTGTGATTCAGCAGCTTAATGACAGAAATGTTCTCTCAATACCTTAAAACTTGTGATGTTTATTATATTCACTGCTGTCACAAATGCAGCAGTGAAATATACATAGTAAATACGCATGCATACATATGTTCCTTGTATAAATAGACTTGATGAGACTGCAGAAAACTACTAAATATTTATTCTGTTGAGGCTAAACTTTTAATTAAAGTTATTTTCCTTCTATCTGCAAAAATTTTAATGGAACTTTCCACTACATGTTTATCGTCAGAAACAAAAATGTATTAGATATTTAAACTGACGATACTATGGTTTTAAATTCTGAATTGACTTTACAATAACTGAGTTGTGAAACAGAGGTCAAAAGATGGCCATCCTAAGGCAATGAGTTCTGTATAGTTAATAGACCACATTTTGGTGGTTTTATCAGATTTCTTCTTCACGGGCATTAACTTCCAAGTTTCACAATGAGAATCATGTATTCAATGCCTCTCTTGACAGCCTGGCTATAGAAGCAAAAGCAAGTGAGAAGGATCTGTGTATTCCTACACATATTGAATTGATTAGGGTCAGGATCAGTGACCTGAGCACACAGGCAGATGTGCCTCCTTGAATTCTGGAGAAAGGTGAGCAGACTGGAGCAGAGACAAGCACAGCAGCACTATCTGTTTGGAGCCATGCTGTAGATGGCCATGACACCACTCTATATTTCCAGGCCACCCTCTTTGAATGAACAAATGTTAGAATGAAAACAAGACCTAGCTTACTACCTCAGTAGCCACAATTTTACCACTGAACCTGTTGCAACAAAGGCTTTCACCCCTTCGAGTCCAGTCCCAGAGTGGCTGACTGTGTTACATAGATATAAAGACGATATGGATGTTAGCACAGTCTGGAAGTCTGCTTAGCTGTATGAATGCTTCATTGACATCCTCATTCAGAAACAGATAAATCTTTGAACTGCTGGAGACTGCCTATTCCAGCCAAGATGTACTTCTTGGAAGACCTTTGAGGAACGTGCTTCAAAGGCCAACTTGACATAAACTCTGTTACGCAGTGGTAGTTACAGTCTGAATGCCGGACAGGTGCATTGTGAAATGAATAAAGGGCTTCCCATCTCCTCTGTCATGGGCTGATCCTCAGAAAATACCTCTCACAGTAATTTAGACTGTCAATGTGGTGCTTTCATGGAAGGAGAAACATTGAAGTGGAGCCAAGGTTCATGGGAACAGTTCCTTGGTAGTTTAGAAGCAGTAAGGGTTCACAGGAAGGTAGCAAAGTCAGGGTAAGAAACAAACATAAGTGTTTTGTTTTCTCCGTGTATCCAAGATATGCGACTGTTGCACCTGGTGTCAAGTAGCTCTCTGAAAGCAGCAAAAGCCCACCATTTCACCTTACCTTCACATGCTACAACTCCAAACCAGGACGAGAGTAAGCAAAAATGAGCGGCCATTCCAGTCAGTAGAATTGTAATTTTTTTTTATACACAGATTGCTATATAGCTTATCTGCTTTTGTAAAAGAAGGATGTGCTAAGCAGCAGTAAGAAAAGCCGACTGATATGTGACCTGGGCTGCTACACCTTGGTTCAGGTCAGCCATTCAGAGAGGAAGAAAGATTGCTTCTACCTGAGAACAAATAATGGGCTTTGGTGGGAGATGCTGAATTTGAGAATGGGCCAGGCAGGTTTGCTAAGCAGGATGAATGAAATGACACAGTTTTGAGTGCATTGGTATTAGATTTGCTCGCAATAAAGCCACAGCGAAGCCTTGGGAGACAGAAGGACACATTCTCAGACACCCCGAGCAGATTATTTAAGGTTTATACCTTCAGAAAGCTACATGCGGCTGCTGGAAAGCCAGAGTAGAAGAAAAGGGGTTCTCTTCGAAGGGTACAATGGACAAGGTACTGGTCTGTTTACAGTGGTTCTTATTTTATATTTCTGAACCAGAAGGTTTGAGTTTCTTGCGGCTTAAGAGGGTTTTGTGTTCTACTTTAGTATTTTTTAGTATTTTAGCTAATAAAATTTAGCTTTAGGAATGGGAAGCCTCTTGACTTTGTTCATCCTTCCTTGCTAATAGGAGAAAGCTACAGTGATGCTGCCTTTTTGAACCTGCATGAAGACACGTTGACAAAACAGTCTTAGGACTCAAAAGCTGTACTTGTAGGTCTTCTGGGAGAGGCAGAGTCTGACTTTCGGCATTTCATGTCCACGCTTCCTTTCACAGCTCTATGCTGCAAACACCGGAGTACCTTCAGTATACTCCCCCGAGACTTACCAGTCCAGTCATCTTAGTGGCAACCCCACAGGCAATCCTGCAGGTAAGGAGTGATAGGTTGGCACACCTGGCATCAAGGTCACAGATCAAAGCAGTCTTGTGTAGATGTAGATGATATGTTTCTCTAGGTGCCTTACTTTTTTTCTTTTCTTGAATTACTTCACTGGTTTTGCATTGTTTATGCTTCAGTCAGCATGCCTCATTAGCATACAACAGGCCATGAATTTGATACAAAAGGTAAAATAAAAAGCCATTAGCAACACCAGATTTAGGTGCCACCTTAAATGGAGTTCAAGATGACACTGGTAAATAAGAAACTCCTTCAGGAACTGGTATACTAACGCCAGAGGCTGTCTTCCCAGACTGTCTGTAGTGGGTCTATCTCTAGTGTCTGTGCTGTCAAAGCGCTTGGAATGAGCTTTGGTACAAAATTAAATTAACAATTTGTAGAAAACATTTTCTTTTATGAAAGAGACAGAGGGACCCTGCTTTTGACACTTTCTGTCAGACCTTTTAAGATCACACTACTTGAAAAGAAAATCTTCTGTCCATTTTATAGGAGCATCTTCCCTGGAGCTCACTTCTGTCAGTACACACCGATCAACACGAGGTCAGATGGAAGCGGTCTGTGTCCCTTACCAGAACTGCTAACGTTGTGGTTCACAAGGTTCAGTTAACACTATAGATTCCCAAATAACCCTCAGCTATAAGAACAAAAGACTCTTATTATTTGCAATGTAAATTCTCATGCAATATGTAACTTGAATGACATAATGGAAATTTTTCACTCTATGGGCTTGATGTAGTCTCTTGGGCTACTTAGAGGAATTGCTGCAACTTTGTTGGTTTTTGTCTCAGTTTCATTTGCTCAAATGCCTTCAAAAGGAAATATTATCAAGTGTAGAATTTTTTTTTTCATTGGCTCCTGCTATTCATTGTTCCACTGTATTACCATTTTCTTACTGGTGAAAAATGGCAAGCCAAAGAAATTTGGTTTAGATTAGATTAAAAATGTCAGTCTTATTTCTAGGGTGAATATATAGTAGAAAGCTTACTAAGGTATGCATAGGCTACAGTTGTGGAGGGGACAAGGAGCAGAAAGATAAGTAAAACAGGATATTTTTTTGCCTATGTGCAGAAGTGGGTCTGCTATCCAGATTTCAAGCCAGAAACCGGGCTAGTGACCTCTATTCCATAAAAAGGCAAATTAAAATAATCTGAAACTATCACAGTGTTCATAGGAAGGGAATAATTTGCTGACATTTACGACAGTTATAAGTATCTTTTTAATGAACAGTGATCTCAACTCCAAAGGTTTTATCATTTTTTAGTATTTATTTATTATTTACCATATATTTAAAAAAAAAAATAATTAAATACCTGAGTTTTAAAGTTTCAATTTTTTGAATCATGTGGTGTCATCAGAATCACAGCTACCAACTAAAAATAAATTTGTATCACAACTTTGACTACGGTTCAGTTGCTATTATCTAATTAAATCTAAAATCTCCAGAATCAACAGAAAAATAAAAGTAACTTTTGATATATGTCTTAAGGCAATTTTATGAATTTTACATACCTGGTTTGACCTTTGAATATTTTGCTTTCAAATCATGAGACAATCTAAAGAAATAAAAGTAAAGATTTTAAACTTAATTAAAGATATAAAACTTTTGCAAATTAATGAAGGAATTAGTTCTTAAAATTAATTATTAAATTAGTTATTAAAATTATTAAAGAAACCAGTAATGTATTAAATGTTTGTCACCCTGTTTCAAGAATATATATCAAAATAATTAAGCACAGTGATTCCACATTATAACCTTGTCTTTTTTCTTAACTTTTATAATGATACATGAACAACTGATTCACAAAGACATATGACTGAAGGCCAGATCACATCACTCTTCCTCCATTTGAAGTGTAAATTTCTTACTATAAATTTTGTAATGAAACCTTGGCCATTAATAGGCTGTCTTAGCCTTAAAGAAAAAACAGAAACTAATTTCATGGAAGTTAAGCACTCACAGGTGTGGGTTTTTAAAGAGCAGACTCATGTATAAGAAAAGGTATATAGCATATTTGGTATGGGCCTGAAGTGAGCGGTTTTGCATGTAACAGTAGCACAGATAAGGGTGCTGTCATCATCATAAGCTGTATTACATTGTTTTATACAAACAATATCTGAACCCAGTCCATAAGACTGATATGTTATAATTGAAGGGAAGCTAGCAAGTGAATCAATAGTTTTAGCATGTAAGTAGGTCTTAGTAACACAAATGGTGCTTTTTTGTTGTTGAAAACATGTTAACTAAACTATTTCCATATGTTGATTTACCTAATTCTGTTGCTACAGATTGTAAGGCAGCCCTTGACGAGAGACAGAGCAGATCTCAGACGTCAAGGGGAAGACAGAAAATCATAGCTAGTGGTACAAGGAAAAAAAAAAGCACTCCTTGAATGTCCTGTGAAGACTGTGTAGGTAGTATTTATAATTTTGTGTTCAAACCATTATAACATACAGCTTATCAACATACTTTCTAACTGGCCTTGTTACTGATCTTACAAATTCCCATGAAGAGTCTTGAATGACTGTCCTTTCACCCTGCTCTGCAGAGCAGGCCTATGCTCAGGAATCTTCATCTAAAGGATGTTCCTAATTAACATTGTCTTGAGGGCTTTTTTAAGTAGAGGCACCACGGACAAGGTTCCCAGACACATTCTTCTGCTACCTTGCCTTCTTTCTGTTTTGTGGGGCAAGGCTCCCTCTTGGAATTGCCAGTGGCTTTGAGCTGTCAAAGCTGTTTTATGGAATATGCAAATTCATGTAAAATCAGAGAGATGAGTTTATGGTGTTAAACCTGGAGTGTTCAGTAGAGCTAATGAGCAGACATGAGGCAGTAATAACTTTGAATCCCTGCTGAGTTGCGTGAGATTTACTACACCCACTATACCAGGCTTGCAAAAAGAATCTGAAATAGAGATTTTTTCTTTTGAAATTCGTGCTTGCAAACCCACGTTTGGGAAACAGGAACTAGACATTACTGCCACTTGTCCCAGTTTCTACATTCTGCAATGAAATGGTCTATTCTGCTTTTGAAGAGCTAGTGTTGGTTAATCAGTATTCAGGTGTTCGAACACCATTCACGCTCCTTCTGCAACAGTATTTTACAATATAGAATGGGCACACTTATTTCTGGGTACTTCCTAAAGTTCAGATGACATTAGATGCTACTGGATCTCATTATGAATTGAAGAACCAAATAAGTCCCCCCAAAAATCTTATTGTTTAAACTGTAGAAGGAGAGACTGCATATAAATCATTAGCATTTGTCCCTTGCATTTTATCTCAATGTTAAACTGCAGTACCATGATTTACAGTAGCAGACATATAAGTCTAGGTTTGCTCCAACAGCAGTGAATTTGAGTATAGATTTTTATCATGATGAAGAGAATGAAAAGCAATATAGTCTCATCTATATATTTATATAGTCTCTTTCATGTGCAATTTGTTCTCAGAAGCCTTAAAAGTTTATTTCAAAGTAGCAAATCGATAGCAATTTCAAAACAGAATTAAACTAAATATTATGGCAGAAGTTCAAATGTAAAGAAGGAAGAAAGGGGACAGTTCTGTTATCAAACAAAATGGTATGACAATTTCACCTCAGTCTCAATTACACATATCATTATATTATATTATTAATTAGGGATGTGATTGATCCCTGGGGGAATTTAATAGGGACAGAACCTTTTAACATATAAATTGGGGTAGTTGATGTGTCTGAGAGTATTCAAAATTTTGTTAAAAAAATATACATGCTCAGACCATCAGATGTGCAATTCCAGTCCTATTGTTCTCTTACAAAGCCTGTGGCAATTTGATCTCATAAGTAATTGAAGTAGTAACAGTCTCCTTGGAGCTAAGCAGAATCTTTTTGATTAAACATGTTTGTCATAAAGACATCAATCAATTTAAAAAAATTTAAGAAGAGTTATTTTCCTCAAAACTTTAATCATAAAAGGATTGTGGGATCCATGATGGAGTTTCTCATCAAAGCCAGGTGCAAGCAAGCCAGTGGTTGGTTACTTCCAGTTTTTGTGTGGAATATGGCTACCCCCTAGTGCCACCATCTTCTTCCTCTAACCATCCAGTAATCTTACATCCATGGAAAATCAAACAGATGCAAAAAAGAGATACTGAAAGAATATTTCAGAATAGCCAAACCCAGAATATTTAGAATACATTCCTCCTCTCTTTCCCCTACAGTACACTCCCTCTGCCCTCCAGTATAAAGCAAAACCCTGCTGTAGGTTTTGTGAAGGTAAGAATTCAGACTGTCACAACTCCAACAAGCAAATTACTAAAGAACCCTCAGCCATGTGGACACAAGTGAAGTGTAATTGATGATAACACATTCGTGGTGCTCAAAGGTATTCTCCATATTAAACCTTCCCCCGTGTCCCTCTTTTCCTCATCCCTTAGCCACATCTACAGTCCTACCACATAAAACTGCGAAGTGCAAACTCAGATTTTTATGCACTCGGTCAGTTCTTTCAAAGAGCTCAGGCTGTGAGGTTACCATTTCTCTACCAGTATAGTATCTGTATGTATATGTAGTGTCTCAAGTTTCGGTACAATCTACCAATGGAGAGTTTAAAGAGAAAAAGGAGGACACAGGACTTTTTAGCTCTCTAACTTTAATTTTTCCCAGTGGGGAAGCAGCAAAGGTCTTCTCTGCCCAGACTAAATCTTCTAATAAATCTGTCTCTGGGATAGAGAGGAGTTTTGTATCATTCCTGCTGAAGTGTCTGTGTAAGCTGAAGAAAGTATGTCCATTCTAAACCACTGGAAAAAAGGGGAAGAGGATATTACCAACCAGCATGTGTTTAGAAAATCTATAACGGGTGGTGGAAAACAAAACCCATAGGGGATGGAACATTTTATGGCTACGCCACTCAATGGCAATACAGCCTAATATATTTCAATTCCTTGGTTTAGTTTTAAATAAGGATATAAGGATATCATAATGATGTAAAGTTTATTTTTTACAGGACTCCTTAATTCCAGTGCAAACTGGTAAGATCATATCACATGAGGATGATGTCACTTTCATACAGAAATTTGCTTTTATACATTTGCCAGAGACAGTATTGTCCCTGATTTAATTATGTATTTATTTTATTTAATACAACACTTCTATTTCATGGTGGCCAAGGGAGACAGAGAAGTGAATTGTTCTGACAAGGAATCTAATACAACATGATGAATCCACCAAGCATTAGACTTGTTGTTTGGTATTTTTTGGTCATCTGTTTGTTTAACTCCCTACAAAACTAGGGTTCAATAGAAAGGTAGATGCCTGGAAGAACGCAGCACCAGCACCATCAGCTGGGTTAAGATCTGAGAAAAGGAGGCAAAGAGAAAAAGATATTACAAGGAATGTATGTGCTACTAGGCAAGAATACGCAGGGGAATCACTTCACAAGGTGCAAGTAGCTAGCCTGGAGCCATTCACACAGACATATAAGATATAAGGACCAAAATCAAAGATACTGAGCTAATTTACGTATGATCCTTTGTTTAAGTTTATGGTCAATACGCCCTCTCCAGAAGGACCATAACATTAACAATAATTAAGTTACGTGTTCAACCATGCAAGGTCAGTGGCAAAGTCAGCAACTTGATTCACATCAGTGAATTATGTGAGTGTAAGGCTAAGCAATATGAGGATTGCTGAGGAGCAGGTTAACTCATGTATGAGCAGGTGAGGACCTGGAAATATGTGGCAGAAAGCTACTAAAAGAGATTACTCTTATATAAGGTATGAGTCTCCTGATGAAAGGGAAGTGACGTTAGAGCAGCTTGGCTCACCTGCAAGCCAGGCTTTGTGCCTAGTGCCTGGGCCAGTTATCAGAAGGGCAGAAGAAATGAAATATGAGGGGACTACAGGAACCTTCATCTTGTGCTGCTTCTCCTGTCTCTGAAAGCAGCCACAACCATAACTCGGCTGTAGAAGCCTGCCATGAGCAGGCAGGTAAAGCAGAAGGAAACACGGCCTGAGGATTTACGTGTAGTAGAGAGCAGGTATAACAAGACAACTGGAATAGTAAGATAAAAGGGAGAATCTTGTCCTGCAGAGATGAATAGGGAAAAAGGAAGGAGTAGGGACATGGCAACATATATTACCTCTTAAAAGCACGTTGTCTCTTAAGTGCAGTGAAAATCATGGGTGATGGCAAAGGTGGAATTACTGTATTGCCATAATGGAACCCACCCCCTATATGTCACCAGAGCCAGAAAAGGAAGGTTTTGTGAGCAACAAAAAAAGTCATGCAAAACACCAGGCTTGCAAATAAATGTGAAAGCTAATAGCCCTTAAGTCTGTGAAAAGGAAAATAGTAAAGGTGGTGACTCTCAGTTAATTTATATGCATTGGTAACAACTTTTAAA
Source organism: Ibidorhyncha struthersii (assembly GCA_013398815.1). Classification (NCBI taxonomy): domain Eukaryota; kingdom Metazoa; phylum Chordata; class Aves; order Charadriiformes; family Charadriidae; genus Ibidorhyncha; species Ibidorhyncha struthersii. The sequence continues at coordinate 148,280 of VZSZ01005780.1, forward strand.
TACAAGAACTGGAGACATCTATATAGAGAAAGTGCCTCAAAAGGCAGGAAATGGTTAAAAGCACCTAAATAGAAAATATCTTGGGAGATAGCGAAATGATGGAGTTCATGATCCTTAGGAAAAGAATGAGGAACTATAACAAAACAAAAACAAGGCATTTATAGAAAGTAGGCTTCAGTAAATTCATAGAACTGGTAAACAAAGGGTCCTAGGAGAGAAAAAAGAAATTAGAGTGAACTGTCAGTTCTGTAAAGAAACAATATTAAGGTCATGAGTGCAAAATATACTATTACAGAGGAAAGATTAAAGGTGCAATAAGAGATGAGTTTGATGAAATCATGGGCTTTTTGTGAATTTCAAACATAAAAAGAAAGTGGAAACTAGGTCTGGTTGCTAAGGTCAAATATAAAAAGTAGAATGAGTGCATAGGGAGAGAGTAAGAAGAAGATACAACACAAAACCCAAAGTCTTTAACAAGGAGGCTCAATTATAACAAGAAATCCTTCCATAAGGGAAAAGAATTGGTTGATTACTTATTGTAATGGGGGGGCTATTATAGATTGGTCCAGGAAAAGCGAGGAGTTCAAAACTTTTTTGCAAGTTATTACTGAAAATGTCATAGGGCTGTCATAATTAATACAGTCACAGAGGGTAAGACCTCTTTCTCTAATAAGGAAGAAACAGGTCAAACAATATCTAAATGCTAGATGTTCTCAAAACAGTTCAAACAGCTGATCTTCACTACAGTGTAATTAAAAAGCTGGCTGATGAAATCGCAGTATCATTTGTTGTTATCTCTGAGAAACTAGCAAGAATGGTGAAACAGGCAAACATACAGTTTGAAGAAACGGGAACGGGAAAAGGAGAAGCCAGAAAATAACAGACTAACCAGCTTAACATCACCTTCTAGAAAAATACTGGAAAGGCTATTCAATTGCTTTTGAAAAACCTAGAAAGAAACAGAAAAAAGAGTAACAGCTGGCATCTTATCACTAAGAAACAATGCCAAATCAGTTTAATTTCTCTCTCCCACAGGATAGTAAACTACATGGGTAGAGGAGAAACAGCTCAACTTCAGCTTGTTTTCAGCACTACTAGTATAATCTTCAAGAGCAAAGTATGGTCTCAGTGAAAATATCAGAAGAAAGATACCAAGCCAGTTGTATCACATTCTGAGAACAGTTATAATGAGTTCCGTGACAAAACAAAAGCATGTAATTAGTGAAATTCTTCTGGGGTCTGTCCTGAGTCAGTGCTCTCATTAGTTATGTGGTATAGGTTTATTAAATGTGTAGATAGTACGCGGGCAAGAAGACTGCCAGTATAGCTGAGGACATATCTAGAACTCAAAACAATCAAGACAAATCGGAGGTGTCATCTGAAAAAAAAACCAAGATATTTAATAATGACAAGTGCAAGGTATTAATCCAAGCGGGAAACAACAGCTAGGCAGTAACAGTAAATAGCTGTTTACAACCGTTTTCAAATACACGGAATTTTGCTGTAGGGAGCAGCAGAGTTGATAGTATTCTGTGTTCACTGAAAGTAGAAAGGAGTTAATGTAAAGGAGATTTAGAAAGATACGAATAGTAAAGCATTGAAATTGCATTTGTGTGAGAAGTCTGTATCTCCACAACTTCATCAGCAGTGTCTTCAGTCTCGACAAATGTCTGTCATTGCTGACCTTTGTAATTCTGTCTTGGGCAAATCAATAGGCTAACTGATGTCTTGGGGTTACTTCCCTACAATTTCATGATTCTATGTCTACCCAAAAGTTACTGCAGCCACCTTCAGCAGCTAAGAGGCAAATGCATACTGCTCTCCTACATGAGAACCCAGCTGAGATGCAGGAATGCATGACAGGATCACCATATGCTCCACTCTTTCACAGTAGTATTGACAACAGTTCCTTCCTGCCAGCTCTGAAGTATACTTCATTCCTTCTGTATAAACCATATGCACAGGGAAAGTGCTGATAAGGAGACACCCTACAGTTAGTGCCAATAGGTTTCAGCAGATGATGCTTGCAGTACTTGCTTGTAATTTGGCTTTACATTTGGGATTCTGTAATGTATCTGCAAGCACCAAATACAGCAACCTGGCTAGGTAAGTTCACATAGATACAAGGGTCCATATGAAAATTGAAGACAGAAGAACATAGTAATGAAAGCTAGAGCAAAACTCCAGCAAATGCAGAACTTTCCCAATCCATCTAGGTATAGATAGAATGTTCCCATAGGCACAGCACACATTTTCCTTGTCATCTCTATAATCTTCAAAACACCTTTTAAAGATATTAAAACATCAGTAGATTTTAGCATCTGCAGTAATATGAGAAGACAAAAAATATAGGAACATGTTTGTATTTCTTTTAAAAAACAGATTTGTATCCCAAATCTAACAGAAAAGACCCACTTGTCTATCACAATTAGGAGAGATATATTCCCCAAAAAATATTCAAATAATTAAAAAAGTATTTTAAGTATTTTTTAATAGATCTGTTGCAGGCAACAATTAGTGTGGGTATACTTCTAAGATACAGTAATTAACAAACACCAGTATGTCTTATTCTTGCATTACTCCGATATCTAAAAATTAATAACAGTGAGTCTTAATTTCCTGTGTGAATAAAATAAACTTCTTTCCAAAGGTATTCTGACATTGAGCTTTAATCTATTGAAGAACATCTGAGCTCTTTTAAATGAAGAGAGCTGAACAACAACATTCAGTCTAGATGGAATCACTATACACATGTGTTGTTATAATGGTAACATAACCAGTGGGAATATAAATTCACTGCCTGTGACTTTATCACAGATATAAAGATATTCTGGACAAGACATGTACATCAAGCATAAGAATATATGACATTTCTCCACCTCTGCAGGAATCAGTTCATCAGATACTCTGTTTAAGGAAATTCCAGCACTGTAATTTGCCTTTTTGCTTTTAAGTAACAATGCGATAATGCAGAAGCCACATTCAATGATTCAGAATGATTTAGTTTGCAGGAAGCCCATTAATTTAACCATATTTTCCCATACTTTTCAGCACTATGTGCTGTCATCTGGAAATAATAGAAACCATAGTAGTAAATTCTGGAAGCTAAGAAAAAACATGCAAGTACAGTTCACTTGGTATTTACTGGTATGCTAATGTTAGCCCAGCCTAACCAAAATTAGAGTTTCTTGGTAAACCTGGATTAGCTTTCTAGTGAAAAGGATACTGAAGTGACAATCAAAAGCAAATGTGTCATAGTTCTATATTTATTTATACAACAGCATGAACATAAGCCAGTTATATGGATCCTGAATCAAAAATATATGGTAAGTGAACATTTTCTTATTGCTGCAAAGATGTATAATATTGACTTTGTGAGTGCAAAATGGGAATAAGAAAGAGAAAGTGTACCATCATATTTCAAGTGTGACTAAGTTTTCTTTACTTCTCGCTCTTCAAAAGTGTTGCTCAGACAATGTTTTTTTTTTTTAAATATATGATTACTACACTTTTATTCTAAATTTATCTTTTCTGTAGTCTGAAAGAAAAATCTTCCATAAAGTATTGGGATCTGTCACTTCACTGTCAGTAAATTTAGTTTCCTCACAACATTTTTCAGTCAGAATATCAGTCTAAAATGAAGCAAGGCTTTCCAGTAAGGGCCATAACAAAGCTCACATGTTGGATTCTGTAGCTCAGTTATAAGCAGTAAATATATTTTTAGTTTTTGACAATGGGAATGTGTTTCAGACAGATTTAATGCCCTCTAAAGGCGTTTCTCTTTCTTCAGATTAGAAAATAGTCAATTAAATTAAAAAAAAATCTCTTTACAAAAGGGGCGGAGTGGGGGAAGAAGTGGAAAAGCTTTGCAAACTTAGTGTGCTTCCACTGTGCTCATTATGGCTTGTGCTTTCTAGGAAATGGTGTGAATTAGAAAGTCTTTAAACATTGGGCCAGTTCTTATGCCCTTCACGTAATTGAAAGTTAAGTGGCTTCTTGCATCCCCCAGTATATATATAAAAATATAATAATATTATAATAATATATGTAGTAATATATATAATAATAAAAGTCTCTATATAAATATATTTGTATACAGTCACATACAAATATGTGTAAGTTTTTGTCTACTTATTTGAGCATAGAGATAGATAGACAGGCAGACAGACAGATAGATAGACAGAAGAACAGATTATGTGGATACCGGTGTCAGATGCTCAAATCGCTCTGTTTTGAATAGAATATGAAACAAAATGGAGGACAGGACATCACAAAGGTGTCATAAAAGGCTGCAGCACCTTTCTTACTTACATTATATAAACCTTAGTGGCCATTTTGGTCACAGGTGTGAATCATTAATATGAACTGGATATTAGTTGTATTAGAACAGTCAGAAAGTAGCTGCACCACAAACTTGGTTGTTATTTTGCTTTGAAGTAAAAGACCTTTGGGTTCCTTATCTAATTTCTTACCAAACCACTGCAAGATCTCTAGTAAAAAATGATAAAGAAAGAAAAAGACTAACAGAAAAAAAAATCCTAGGATTACTTGGCTTTATAAGGTGTACTTAGTCCTTTCACACCTTCCTTTACTGTTTTCCTAGTTGTTATATACACCTGCAAATGTGATGTTGGTAGCAGAGTGCTCCGTGTTACTGATGCTAGTGTTGCTGGTCTTAAAGAGGAGTGTGCAGCTACTCTGATCAAAACCCAATTCCTGCTGAAGGGAATTTGAAATTAAACCCTCTCTCCATTTCCATGTCTAGTATCAACTGAAGCCTGAAAGCTTTTATCCTGCTGAATTTTAGGCACATGAATAATCTATTCGAGAAGACACTACTCACAAGTTTAAAGTGATTTCCTAGACTTAGGTCCTACCCAAAACAATATGGAAAAATTGATAAAGCTAAGAGGATGAAAAGAGGGATTTTCCCTCAGGACTGTGAGTACAGCATCTTAATCAATAAAAACTCAAAAGCTGAAAAGTGAATAAAGCTGTGGAATAGAATATTTTATTTTCTTCTGTATTACCACTTGAATAATACACCCCACTAAAGAAGTCTGTGGCCCGTAAGTACATTTATGCTGATCAGAACCCCTAGCATGAAGGGCAAATGGACATATATTTTTGTATAATTCAAGAAACTGAACTTAAACGAACTGAGATAGGAAAACCAGAACAGACTGGAAGTTCTTCCAAAGATGTTATATCTGTATAATGGAACTGGAAGACACTGTCAAATTAGAAACATGTAGTGACTTTTTCTAAAGTTATATTTGTTTTACTCACGTAACCTATGAAAACGATGCATATGAAGACATCGTGGGAACATCTGCTATGAATTAGCTTGGGTTTTATAAAAGAATTTTCTCAAATATTAACAATTATATTTTTCTAGCAGAAAAAAAATAAATAACATAATTATTAGTGATCACTGCATCCATCTACATTTCACTCTTTTACTCTCTCCATAGATAACAAGAAACGGAACTTTTCCCTAAAATCCACAAAATATTTGATACCCAATTCAAAGATGTAAGATGACAATGAAAATATTTGTATTAGATGCAGAATTGGCTCCTTTGACACTGTATTTAGATACACACTTTGGTTTTAAAAGGGTAGTCTAAAAAGAAGTCTACAGAAGTCTACTGAAATCAGAGATGTCTGATAAAATCTAACTAAAATGTATTTATTTATCGTTCATCATTTTAAAGAATCATTATACAAAATGAGAATTTGATTGCAGATATTTCTCTAAAAACAAGAGGGGAAAACACCTTTTCCAAACAAACAGCAATTTATGCCGTATAAAGAATGTTGTATGTCAGTTTGAAAAAATCTTGTTTGGAAGGGAAAGAAAAGATTAAGGTCCTAGTTTGCATGTGCCAAGTATTTAGATTACATTTATATCTTTGCTTCCTGTTCAGCAACAGGAATTTCTATTAATCCTGACAGTCATAGTGTGTCAACAGAAAGAACAAGTCTCTGAGATATGGGGATCATAAGATTATGTTCAGCTTCAGAACTAATTATGACGACTTTGAGTTGGAGGTACAGAAGCAGGCACTATGTTCTGCTTGTTGGTCCATGTGCTTGTAAGATCAGCCTTATATTCCTGGGAAACTCTTAGTAGCTACAATTCTCTGTTTCTTTTCTGAAGTACAACCCTAGCAACTCTAAACACCCAAAATTCTGAAAAGACATTTCTGTATGGAGAATACAAAAACATAGGCAAGTTTAGTAACTTACAATAAAAAATGGAAAGGAAACACTCCCAACAGACTCTGAAGTCAGAATGCCACATACAAGCCCTTCATCATATACAGACTAAAATTAGATTTCATTCAGAATTTTTCCTTATATGTGCACTAGTATGTCTGGAAAATATCCTAGTCCTTATGCATAAAGGTGTAGGGTCAGACAACCTTCTGATCAACTTCTGACCAAATGTTAGGAAACAGCAAAGATTCTGCCAAAGAGTAACTACCAAATCGATGACTAAAGAAGTGATGAATTAATCTCATCCATTCTAAACAGTCTCCATCTCCTATCCTATGTGATAATGTTCTTGAAGACAATAGATAAAACAGTGACAGCCTGGTGTGTATGATTTCTGTTCACAGTCCTGAAGAAATCCTTTTTAAGTACAGTCAGTGTCCTACAGTGAGCACTGTTGTGACTTCTTATTGAAATCAATAGCTTAGATGGCTGAGGATAAGCAGACTGCAGGAAACCAGATGTTCCTTAATTTTACTGCTATCATGTTCTCAAGGAAGTGAAGACATGAACATACGATTATCTATGTTCCAGATAAAGTAACAATTCCCTGCTGTATACTTACTGTAAACTTAAATCCCTCCTCAAACATCGGTTCAGAATACTTGTCTGATCGTAGGTCCTCCCACAGACTACCTTCTATCAGCCCTTTTTCTGGATTGTCCATGATGAGGTTGAACCGCAAGCGGTAAGGCAAGCTGCTTTCCTCCAGCGCTGTCATATTTTTCCTCCATAGGCAGGAAAGGAAGAGAGGTCATTCAGATCGAGACCTTTGCATTAGAGAGATTTCATAAATGACAAGGTGGAGCTAAAGGTTACAGCCACATGTGAAGTAGGATACTGACTGCTTTTAGTAATGGAATTAAAGCTGTACATTCACGCCTGAGTCTCTACCAGCATACTGGAACTTAACCCAAATGTCCATAGCTGTTCAAGCTTCTTACTGGTCAGCTCAAACTCTGCCTGTAGAATGGATCAAGTCATCTGTTTCTCAAGGCAAAGAAACCAACGCACAGGCAGTAGTTGACAGTCTAGATCTGTCCATAAAGGCAAGAATCTTGAGCGTGCCTTGAGTACAGCCACCCAAAGGCAATAGAGATGGCCAAACTATTCCCTCCAATCAGTCAGTGAATAGCTGCTTGGAAATGATGCTTTGGCTTGGAGGCAATAAAAGCCTATGAGGAAACGCAAGACTAAAGATGGAGAGTTGGTTGCTCTCCTGACGTTGAATGTTTTGGAAGAGAGAGAGTTTCTGTTAAAAAAAGCACTGAGATTGGTGTGGTGGTAGGATATGTTTGTGTGTCTAAGAGTTACAGTTACAGAAAAATTATTTAGACAGTAAATAAGCTATCTGTGACTGGTGGCTGGCCACAGAATCACAATATTAATATGGAAAACTCTAATTATTTTTTTGACAAAAGAGCATATTACAGTGTACTTAACATTATCTGATCATTACACTTTCCTAAGGGAACATCATCAATGGTTTCAGGAATACGTTATATCACTGGGCAGTGATCTTCAATGGTCTTTGATCTGGTGAACCCAAAAACATTTCCGAGGGCAGATGGAGGCCGTTATTAGAAAGGTAAGATTTATGGCATATAATTATGGGAAATATAATCTGCAATTAGGATTTCTTATGGCTTTTAGTACATGGAATGTAGAAATATGATCTATCACCAATTATACACATTCCCAGTGAACGAAAATTGGTGCATAAAATATCCTTGTAACAATGCATATTTGCTTTGCATACGTTAGTAAGAGTGTGAGGAAGTCAAGCTGAAATAACTAGATTACAAACACTGTTTTATTAACAGAGATGGAGATATAGAAGGGCTAACTCTTGATGTAGCTAGCAGCCCCACCACTGTTTAGGTGATTATAGTATTCTCAGGGGCCCCTACATTGTCATTTGCAAACTGATGAACCAACAAATCTCCAGTATTGTTCTCAAGGGGCAGTAGTTACATTTTGCAGAGTTGTGTATTTTCTCTATCCCCTAATTTTTAACAATTTTGCTCTTGACCTGTATAAATTATGAAACTGTATACATTATGAAACATCCAACTACACAGACAGTGAGTGTTTCCACACTAAGCTTTCTGGTAAAAACACAATTTCTCCTGCAGAGGCTTTGTGACACTATTGCAGCTCTGTGATATAGTCAGTCAAAAGTATGTTTGCTTTAGGGTCAAATCAGTCTCAATCACCAACACCTATTTTTTAATTCTTAATTTTAAACCAGATTTTACCATTTTTGTTTGCACAATACTTTAAACTGTCATGGACTTGACTTCATTACGTTCTGCAGTCAAATCCTGTAAAGTAATAGCCTCATTTTTCTCCAAGCTATCTGTGGAAATGACAAAGTTCTGCAAGCATGAGTAGCTTGGGACAGGTTGTTTCACAGGATTCGTACAATCTCTGAAAGTATTCTGCTTTCTTGGTTAGCTGAGTCATTAAGATGTGCAGCTGATTATAGGTTTTAGCCCCTAAAAAATCTGTCTGCTTTTTATATCATCGGTAATTTCATTAGCTATTATTGTTCAAACCTCTCATTATAAATGGCCAAGTCTTTCACTCAACTGTCAATAATCCAGTGTTCCCTCAGCAAAGACATTTAATGCTTTGCACTGAGTATTCAAGTGTTACATGACATAATTTTATAAATTCTAGCACTATTCTTCTGCATTTGTTTTGTTGTCTTTGCTGTCTTCCTAGAATAGCTTCTCACTTTCTCTACCTGTGATGTATACAACATTTACAATGTAAGGAAACCACACAAACACATTTGAATTTCAAATTGCCATGCTTATTAATTGTAAACAAAGTTATAGATCTGTATGACATAAAAAATAGCTGCTCTGCATGATTTAAGATTACAAATATAGTCATCCAGAGTAGAAAATTTAGACGGAGCAAAGACAATATCCATCCAGATGGCCTAGGAATTCAGAAAAAAATATTTTCAGCAATATATACAGAATAATTTGGGGAAAAAGAAGCTTCATTTTCTATTCCTCTAATTGCACAGCTAATGCCTTCTTCATGAATGGGTAAGACGCTTCATACTGTGTGTCACTTCTTTACTTATTTATCACTTTCTCCAAACAGCAGAAATGTTGACTTAGGGTTACAAATACCAGATATACACAGGGAAAAGTATAGTGCATTTGATTTACATATGTTTTCCAGATGAAATGTTAAGAATAACTCCTCTATTTGTACTGCAAGAATGAAAATAACAAAATGAACTGTGGGCCTGTTTATTACCTAAGAATTCCTACATTGCCTATTAGGAAAACCCTTCCTGAGGTATTGAATCCACCCCCCTTCTATTGCCACTGAATATGGCCAATATTCTCATTCAGAAGCCAATCAACTTCCTTTTTAATGCTCACTAGATATTTTGTACATCTACATATTATTATACGTCTATTTGTGGACTTTTTTCCTACCTTCCTTAAATAAGGGTGTAATAAGATCATTTTTTCCAGTTATAGGAAATTATAATGGCCATAATTTTTCATTAATGAATTCTATACACAGACTTTCCTGGACAACTATAATCTCAGTTAGCCTACTATGTTACAATAAACACAAATATACTATATCCCAAATGGTTCAAGATTCAGTTAAATAAAATAATTTACATTTTACACTTGTTTTGAATATTTTCCTCCAATGACCCTTTATGGATACTAAAAAAAAATGTGAGCTCTTTACCTTCTTTTTTTACCCAAGGAACATAACTGTTTGTCTCTTATTATTCTGGGCACTTTAGTGCAAAGCACTTACAAAATAACTCATGAAAACCGCTAATGCATTTCACTGTAGGATTATAAAACTTTTTTTTTTACAGTGACTCTGTGATCTAGTGAGTTACCTTTGTGTTCTCTAATCTGCAAACATTTTATAGAAAGATAATTTTGAAAAGATTTCCGATTTTTTTAAGGTACTAGATGTATGTAAAATTGTCAGTGCACCAGCAATGCTCTTTCATTTGTATTTTTGGTAACACTGTACTTTTTACATGCTACATTCTTCCTTCAGACCAAATTTTATTTCTGATATTTTTGGGGGTTTGCATTTTTTTTAAAACTCATACAAGTTTTCATATCACATAGAAACCATGTAAATGAACATGAAAATGTTATTTTTCTTTCCCCACTTTACCTTTTCCCAAAACATCCTTGAATGAAAATAAAGTGCCATCTCTTCTCTCTAGCTTCACATGCAGTTTTCCATTCTAAAGTGAGTGTTCTGTTGAAGCAGAGCTCTGTAGCAGTACAGTAGCAAGAGAACTGGTACCCTGGAAAACTAGACTTTTCTCCTTCACAGATTCACAGTACAAAATAGAACAGATTTTATAGCTTGCTGGCAAAAGAATTTCTTACAGCATTTGGTAATATTTACCAAACCAAGAGCGCTTCTTGACACTTCATCAAATAAGATTATTTCTACATGGGCCCAGATCGCAGGTTGATATAAAATAAATGAAAAAGTTTCCTTGACACACAGGCACCAATTCATTAATCTACGTGAAGCTTCAGGATATTAAAAAAAATCTTTGTAAGTAAAAAGGATATCCCTTGTCTGTCTTGTGCATTTAAATTGTCAGCTCTTTAAATCAGTGTACAAAACAGTAAGAAGTTCATCTGTTTGCAGGGACCTCTGCCTAAGATGCATGCAACCAATTGTAATTAATAATTATCACTGCTGTAATTGATGATTATCCTTGAAATACCATCAGTTTGTTTCATACTGTTTCTCTCTTTAGAAGAGGTACATGTATAAATTTATAAAGAAGAACAGTTTCTTTTTCATTCTTCTTGTGATCAAAACAAAGAAAATGGCTTTTAAAAAGGGATACCAGCCAGAAAACATATGACACTGCATATTATATTTTAAATTAATCAGTTTGGCTAATATGATAATGCCTTCACTGAGCGTGTCATACTGTCAAGGATAGGATTGTTTTCTGCTTACAATCAATCTAGTTTTCCCAGAGTCAAGAATGGATGCAATTCACGTGCAGGCAACTCAGCCCATCACTCTTTCACCCATCTTTTCTGAACTGTGATGAAGCTTTTATCTGGCAGCAACAAAGAGGAATCATTACAGGGATAATCACAAGGAAAAATGCACAATCGGGCTAGTAAGAATACTGCCAAGTACACAAGACTATAAACACACATAATACTTTCCTGCCATATTTTTAGTCAAGATGTACAGAAATCTAAAATATAAGGGAAGACTGAAGATCTAACATGGCTGGCCTTAAGGGAATAGCATTGGCAGAGAATGAGGTAAGAACTAATAATAAAAGGAATATTTGATGCAGAAAATTTAATGAGCACACTACAAAGGTTTCACAAGTGCCATGGCCTTGCAAATATAATTCCATTATTTTTTATGTGTAGCAATAAAGATTTTGACAGCTAGACGGAGTCATTGCAAAATATGCTTTCAACCCTGAGGTAATTTATATTATTAAAGCATTGCCTCTGATAGACATTTAAGAGGTACAATAGTAGTCACACTTTGCATGGTAATATATTGCATCATTGCCAGGATGTAATTGTAGAAAAACAACTTGAAGATGAAGAGCTTCAAATAAAGGAAGCTTTAAAGTGACTGTGATTACATGTATGTGTTCTCAGCATGTTCAAAAAGTGTCCCGATTGCTCTTCACCATTGCCATATGTCCCATTTCCCTATCTGTATACCAAAAACTGTTGATGTGCCTAGCAAAACACTTAAAAACCTATTATTACAGGCAGCTGTTCATCTGTTTTCCACTTTCAATTTAATTTAACTTCAAATTTAGGGGAAAAAATGCACAGATTGTAGATTTCCCAGGGAAAGATGTGTTACCATTTTAATTAAAGGAAATAGCATAAATACATAAAATAGTATACTTAATTCACCAATAATGTCAGTGTAGTCTTTAAGAAGACCATTTTGTTTTTATTTACTTATCCTTGGACCTACCAGAAAGGGTCATGTAATTTGGGGCCATTTAGTAGAAGGAATATGAAAGGCTCATTGATGTTCTGAAATGAGAAAACTCAAGATTCACTGAAAAAGAAGAGGGGGCACGTAGTGGAGTAGGGCCTCAGGGGAGCAGAGGGTCAGAGCAGAAGTCTGAGGTCCTAATGGACGGCTGCTCTTCTGCCTCCAGCCTGGAACAGAGAGAGTGTCTGGACTCCTTGGATTTTGCCTGCACCAAGTAAAGCCGGCAAAAAGGTCCTAACACTGTGACCAGAGAATGAAGAGAAGCCCCAGAAGTTAGGACACTTACATTTTCTTTAAGTTGCTTATTTTTTTGTTGATTTTGGAAGAGGAGAGTTTGATTTGGCTAGCAAAATAAAATAATCTGGCCAGGCTAATTATGCCATCACCCAAACAGGACTGTGGACCCCTGCAGGAACCCAGACATCATCTTTTTTTCAGCTTTTGCTCTGTGTTCAGCAGCAACAGGTTCTGCAATATGTGACACAAAATAACTGTTGAATTCAGTCTTCTCCCAGTCAGAGAAGCAAACCTTCTCAAAGCCTCTGTTTGTACAGCTATGCCTGAAGATAGGCAGTGTATCGCGGGGCATATGACCTCACCAGAGACCTAGAGGGGTGTCAAATTTCTTAACAAATTCAGCAGATATTTAATGTCGACTGGCAGATTATAACTTTAATATCCTTTTCTAACAGGGAGATGTCTTGCTACAGCAACAAGCTGTCTATTTAAAAAAGACAGGCACTATCACATGGAGCTATTCCCCTCACACCCACCCACCAGTAGCATCATAAACAGTTAAAATAGTAAATATAGCATAATTACCATGTTTCTTCAGCAAACCTACTCATAGCCGTCCTATGGGAAGAGAGTCTGGCATGCATCTTAGAATAATTTTGTTCCATTTCAGAAACAAGACTTAACATGAAACCTTACAATATTCAGTTTCAAAGAGATCAGAATATACGAGCTATCAAAGTGCTCTATCACTAATATTTCATAAATACATTTAATTATTCCTTAGATCTTTAACATGGGATCATTCAATATTATTATTCATTCATTATTATTGTTATTCAATATTCATTTATAATCCCAGATTTTCATATAAGTGCCTGAATTTATGTCATATTTGAGGTAGTATGCCAAAGTGCCCAGATTTGAATGAATTTTTTTTTATTATGCAATGACATAGCCTCTCTGAAAAATACTCCTGAAAATCCTGCACTGATATTTGGAACTAAAACTTCATACATCAGTCTTTAATCCTGAGTGGAGCAAAAGTAAATCCCAGGTTTTGTCTCTGAACTGGCTATATTTAGGAGAATCAACAATTGTTTGAATTGTTTGAATAGTTTGAAGTTTGTTTCCATTGGGAACCATTCTTGTTTACTTGTATAGACATCATTAACTATTTCAAGACTACAGTGGGGCCTCAGAACTCAAACTATGTTAGAAAGGTGCAAAAATGAGATCTGCAGGGTAATATTTAGTATTAGTACCTTTAAAAATATGTTGCTTAGTAGAATGAAATCTACATGCTCCTGATGAAGTCTTCCTGACAGGATGATGGAATCATTTCAACGTGAAAAAACAATTAAAAAGATATCTCTAGTTTCAAATTTAACTTTGAGCACTTACTGAAAGTAAATGAGGGAAGATCTCTAGTCATCACATCATAATGGTGTAACTCTTCAAGTTGACATCTAAGAGGCTGTCCACCAGGTTTCCTTTAAAAAATAAAACGCTTTTAACAATTAGGACGACAAAACCCAGAAATTTATCGTGATATCAGTAAACTCAAACACAGTACCAGACTGAACAGTAGACTTTGGAGTAACAGCTTTGGGGCATTAAACAGTTGTTTATTTATATATTTATCTTAATTTCTATGTGATGCTGATTCTGAGCATGGTAATAGAATTGTCAATATTTGCAATACCTAGGAATTGGGCATTGGTCTTTCAGAGCAGTTTCTACAGTCATTCTTAGTTTTGTGTATCTGGTGTCACAGAAGAGTCTACTTTTCTGGAGAATTGACTCTGACCATGTAGCACAGATTAAAAATCACTATGCTGGTACAGTGAGGACCATAAAGAAGCATCTACCAGTCACTTCTGTGTTGTTTCCAATTGTAAACTGCTCATAGCACATACCAGACTCCAAATAAATTGACCAAAAATATCCTGCAAATATGGACTCCATCTGCCTTTATGGTCTAATGAGTAACATGGTGCATCTACTAATCATAAGATGTTTGCCCATGGCAGGCAGCTAGTTTGGAAGGCACACAAGTGCATCTGAAGTTGGCAGAAAATTATATAGCAACACCTCCTCCTGAGCCTCTTCAGTAAAAGGAGTGCAATTCTGGTTTGGTGCAATTCACATTTAATCCTCCTATGTAGCTGTGGAGTTTGTTTATGAGTTAAAATTACATATAAAAGGATGCAAAAGACCATTTCAATGACCTGTCTTTGAAAATTTAGTCTGGCGGTATACATTTGCTGCTTGAAATATCTTATTAATACTCTTTGTATGTAGTTACAGGTGGACTCTGTTTTTTTTTTTAAATATCAAAAATAAAAAGCTGTGAGAATTCTTGTATGACTTTAAAATTATATTTTTCTTATTGAAATAAGTGGACCCATGCAGGTGACTAGATTAGTCTGTCTCAGGCTTACAAAACTGTCATAGAGCACGTATAATGCAAAAGATTTTGATCATCACAAGAAAAAAATTATATGACTTTATTCAGAATACAGGACTGAATCTTATCACAAATAATGCAATGCCTCCTACTGGCTGCTTGGCCTATAGCAGAGGAACGCTTTTACCTTGGGTAAAAATCCAGCATGTTTGGACTTCTTTGCAATTTGCTTCTACTTCTTTCCAAAAATACGTGTTCTGTTTTCCCGTATACATGCTCCTTCTCCACACAACAGCAGATATTTCTTTCCAACGTATGATAAATGTAGTATTGTCCTTGACCCTTGGGTGTTCCAGCTGGATGCACTTGACAAGCTCCGGGAGAAGAATCTATTTGCATGACCTTAGAACTTGATATGTCGAGTGTCTTAACTTCCCCATGATGCCAACAATCATGTTTTGATGGATAGGACTAATGAAACATAATTCTGTAGTTATGAAGCCCCCTTGTGCTAATAGTTGGGTTAAATCTCTTTGAAGCTGGTGAGTGTAATAGCTGTTGCTCAGAACAAATGTAGAGAGATATTGAACTCTTTAATGGAAACAAATAACTGAAACAATATGAACCATGACCAAAATATGACTGCAAGGGAAGACTGCTGTTGTAGCTAAACCATCTGTCAAATGGCCAATATATGGGAGAGATGGTTTGGTGGAAAGAAATATAAATTTGACCAAGGACACTATCACAGAAGCATCCTTGAAGCTATTGTGATTCTCAGGAAAAAACTATGGCAGCATTTTAGATTAGGCCCTAACTTTAAAGAAAAATTTAAATGCTAAAAAAAGAACATGGAGTGGTGACCACATAAAAGTTTCCTGCTTTCTTGTTCCTGAAAAAAATATACAAAAACATGGTAATCAAGTTGATCTAATTTTAATTAATAGTTTAGCTCAAGCAGAAGAAATGACTAAACAAGGATAAAATTTGAAAAGCAAAGAAGGCAATGTAAGTAGAAGATAAAAGACATGATAATATTTTATACTTTTCACCTAGAAAATTTCTCTACTGATAGTTATAAATAACCCCCAAAATCATTTTTGCAATACTGTCAGAATGAAATGAAAAATAACATTACAGATTTTCAGATATAAATAACACCAAATTAACTGATCTACTGTGATGCCAGCTAAGCTTAAAAGCTTGCTTCCAGAAAAAAAAAGAGATCAGAACAGCTAGTAAAGACATCTATTTTACTTTAAATTCTCCCCTTAGTTATTTTTCAGTAACTTTCCAAGATTTCTCCTTTTAAACAAGCACTAAGTATAAAAAGATACACGTTCACATAGTTATTTCACTAACAACTTGCTATGGCTTTTTTATTCCAATTTACCTAAATTGTTAACCTTTAATTCTTGAGTTACTATTCTGAATAAAAATTATAGAGGTCGTTTCCTCTGTAATTGTTTTCAAAATTCTTAAAAGATGAAACTAGTAAAGTCCATATTCATCTCTCTGCCATACAAGAATAGCTTAGCCAGAATAAGGCACCACCTACCTCAAAGTCACATTATGTTTTGGGATTCTTTCTATAAGGGTGTGGAGGTAGATGTCTGCCATGAATAAATGAAGAAAAAGAAATATTTTTGAAGATTTCTCAGCATTTCAGTTGCAGGGAGTGGCACTGACTTGCTACGGTTCTGCATTTTAAGTTTCTGCTCTCTTTGCTGGTAGAATATCCACCTGCAAAATATTCACCCTGTAATATTGCTGCTTTAACCTTTAGAGAGCTGATTTTAAATGCAAAAATGCAGGATTTTTTAAAATTTATTTTTATTGTTATTCATTCCAAGTACTGAATAAAAAGGAAGTATAGGCTGAGGACAGCTCAGCTGAGGAAACTCAAACATACTTGTTTCATTAAAAGCAGAGACTTGAATATGTCCCTAGCTTTGCTTGTGGTGATAAAACAAAAAATGTCACAACTCATTTACTTCAGTTTTACACTGAATTTGTCCACAGTACTTTATCGTTGTGTGCCTTTTCCTTGAGAGGCTTGACTGAGAGGTGGAAGCTCTGATTCTCAATGAATCATAATAATTTTTTCAGTCTTGATTTTTGCAATGGAGTGAGCATGTCCAAACACAGAAGTGGAGTTAACATTCTGACCCAACATTGATTCAAATACATGCATCAATTCACTAGGCTTTGAAGCAAACCTCAGATAACACTCTGAAAGACAGACTCACTGATTTTAGCAAGAGTTTAATCTAAATTAAAAAATAAAAGAATAAGGATCTTGGCATTAGTATATCTGAATTTACTGCTTTTTCTATTGAACTAAGAGCTCGTTTAGGACAGGGATATATTGTAGATGCAGATGTGTTTCTTGGTACACTAAGCCCTGATCTAGTCTAGACACAGTGGCCAGGAGGAGGTTGGTGCATGTCATCATCCTGACTGATAGAAAGCTGAGATGTATTTAGCTATCACAAGCTGAGAAGGACTTCTGTGTCCTGCACTTTAGATGCAAACTTAGTTTAATGATAGACAAACCAATATAAAATGGAAGGGTCAATCGCAATTAAAAATGCAAGTGAGGAAGTATTTTGCTCTATGACAATATGAAAAATTCTTAAGATCCTTTACCATAATCTCGTAAAAGTTGAACAGGTCTGATCAAACTGTGAATAAAAGAAAGAAAATACATTTTTTCCTCTGCAAGAGAAGCTGAGGCACTGTGTTGAAATGGAGCAAACGGAACAAATTTGAACTGTCCAATTGTACAACGCTTCTGAGCTGCAGTTTGTGAAGCCTACAGTAATTTAACACATGTCATGGAGCACTTAGAAATGTAATAAAAATCCTGTTTATTACCACTGCAGCTCTGGGCCAGACCATTCATGTGAGACTCATCTGATCCTTATAGTTGATGACCTTAGAAACTATCTCCATCAGGAAGAACAAGAAGATTTATTGTTCTAGGGATTTTTATACCCTGTAATACTTTCACAGGCAGATTTTATATAAATATGATTGTTTACTAAAGCTTAGACTCCTCTGTGTGTCTCAAAATAGCCCTCTGCAGATCTAATATTCTTTTAGAAAAATAAGATTCCACCGCAAGCACAATTTCCCCCTCCTTTTTCCAGATGGTTACCCTCCTCCTGAGGAGCAGAGACAAAGAATGGATAGGGTTGGGTGCCTTCACTCATAGATTTGAGCAGAGAAAATTCAGCTGTCAGGTAGCACAGCTCTCCCCCTTTGTTCTCAATCCCCTCTTAATTTGTCTTCACAAGAGGAAGATATCTAGCCAGTGTAACATGGCTGAACACAAGTGAAAAATCAGACGCATAGAATGCCTGGGACCTTAGCATGAAGGAGCCATAGGTAAACTCGTACTGCACTCCAAACTCCTTCCACTTCATTGAGATGAGGAATTTAACTACATGAAGCTTCTCTTCTTCAGTATTCTAGCTTATTATTCTTTAAATTTTTCTGTACAGTATACCAGAACAAATACCCCAGCAGTGAAAAAGCTGTTGCGAGAGGAACTTGGGGAAATTTTCTCACAAATGCTTTTACACTTTTTCCAAAGGGTTCTCTCAGCAAATTTTTGGTTTTTAGAACCTTCCCTTTAGCTAGGGATTTAAAGCACTGGACTCAGGATAATGACAGCTGATCCTCAGATGCCCTAAGATTTTCTCCTCAGTTGTTATTAAGGGAGTTCCTCATGAGCTGGATGTTGTTGGGACAGACATGATCAGAAATCTGGTCTACCATGTTAGCTAACACAACGGAGGCAGAACATGATGGGCTTTTGCACAAGCCTGCTAGACAATAATATTCCTATATCTTCTGGGGAATGGGCATAAGCATGCCCTGTGCAGCACAAATGTAAGTTTGGAGTGGACCAGCGGATGAGCATACAGTAAAACCTGAGACACACTCCAGAAAGACTTGACGATCTATTAGGAATCAAAGAAAGAATTGGGACAGGAGTCAAGAATGGCAGAGTATTTCAATCTTTATGATCCAAATGGATATAGACTAACCAGTCTTTAAAGTCAAAACAACGTGGAGTGCTACTTCTCTAATAAAATGCACTGTATTTATTAAAAGAGCTAGTACCATCAGCTTTTATCGACAAACCTAAGAAAGTTTTTGGGCAGCAGTGTAGGACAGTCTCAAGTGAGGGAAACCCACCTTTATAATCAGAAACTGATTAGCAGAATTTCAGCTTGAAACGTTATTATAATGGTCTACATTTTCTAATACAGACTACTATATTCCTACATTGAAGACTGACAAAAATGAGATGAGGCTGGCATTCCACAAAGGTCCAGATAATACAATACACAAAGTTTTATTGTTCTAATAAAAATTTACAACTACAAATGCTAAAAGTTTTGAAAAGCAACAGGTAAGACATTCAGCAGTATTACATCACTTCTAATAATTTGTCTTTGATTCTGCATTCACTCAATCTTAGGTTTATAAACATATATAAACAAAAGGTCAAAACAATAGCTAGAAGATAAATTTCTTGAACAGAAAAAGGAAATGCAGTTACTTGTATGCTGATGATGATCACTTGCAGTGATGAGGACATAAAAAGATGCTTGGATGATTACAAAATATATTTGATCACCTCAGGCACTGCATGTATTTGAGGTGTTTGTGCATGTACACTTTGGCCTGTACCTCTCAGTCTCTCCTTGTACTTGCCAGCTGCAGCCTTTTTTTAAAACATGTCTTACTGGCAGACAGAAAAAAAAATGTTAAAGTCTTTTGAGTGAGGCAGAGGAGACTTTTTCTGTAAGTTCATCACACACATGTATTTCTATGGTGGAGCTGCAGGGCTAAAGAAAAACTTTTTTGAAACACCAAAAGAGCTGCACATTTCCTCAAAACGGGCTATTTTAGGAAAAGAACAACTTTCTTAAGAGATACTGACACACCTCTTCAACTTATACTTCTTCATTAACCTACATTTTTACTTTTTTTTTCAAGAAAAATCAAGACTTGGCTTTCTGTCAGAATTCTATTTACATTCTGTATCTAGAGAGAAAAAAAGTACCTCTTCCTACACCTTCGTCATTCAACAGCTGAGGTTTTCTTTCAAACTGTATGTTTAACATTTCTATATTAGGTCACTTGTCTTCCTAAACCTGTATTTTTCAAATCTTAAGTATAGTACTTCTGCAAATGTCTATTTAACCCTTCAAGTTAATTGGTTTCTGTTGGGCTTTGCCTATTGTTTTCGGGGAAGCAGCTTAGTTTGGAATTTTGGAGTGTTTCTCTAAAGCTAACATTCAGTTCCTAATCTCTCTTGATTGTTAAATATTAATTTATTGACAGACCACACTCAGTGCGTCATAATATATCTGATATTTCCTGTGCCCAGAGGACCAACAAAAACTGAGGTCTAAGAACCAATGCATGCTGAGCCCTGCAGCAATTCTTTTTTTTTCATATGTGTTTATGTAACTGTTGTGCCTAGCCAGGTCAGGACCCAATTACATTAAGTGCTGTATAAATATTAGCATCCACTTCACCCTTCACAAAGTTCTCAACCACAACGAAAGGTGTGAAAGATCATAAAAATGGGTAGATTAATTGAGGACCTTGAAGTTATGTCATCGTGGTGGTATGCATAATTTACTGAATAAAAGAAGCACAATATAGATGGTCTAAGATCTATTCTAAAGGTTAGTCAATTCATTTTTTACCTCTTTTTTTTTTAACTGTTGTCCCTCATATTAAGACTTATGTCCACATCAAGTGCTATAGCATCTTACCAGATCATTTATTTCTTCTTCATGCTGTAAATATTTTAGTAGCTTCTGCTGTAAATTTGATTCACTTATTGCAATAAACTCTTTTTTCCACCATCCAATTAAAACCAGCTCTAGTCTGAAAAAAAAACAGTGTTCTTGCCAGGCAAGCATATCTAAGCCTTTGCTAAGTCTTCCAGCTTTACAGGAATTTATAAAGCTTAATTAAACTTGAAATGTAAACATCAGTGAAAAATCTTGGAAGAAAACTGAAGAGCCACAATCACGTTTTTGTCTGAAAATTAAGGTAAATGCAAAAAAAAAAGGTTCATATGTGAATAAAATACATTGATTCACCGTTTATTCTTATCATTTTATAATCCAGCTATCCTCTTATGTATTAATTGAAAGGTCATGTAGTTTCACTGTAGCTTTGAAAGTATGTCTGCACTCTGTTGAAACTTCCTATAACAACACTCCTCAGTGAATGACTGTATCCTTCTCAGCTGCAGTAAGTCAGGGAAACTACTTTCTTGCTTTTCTTCAGATGGTGGAACAACATTTTCACAAACAGCTGACTGAAGAGCAAAACTACACCTCACTGGCAATAGCCGTAATTAATTATTCCTTGCACAGTGCTTTGAACACCTCAAACTGTGCAAAGTTATCCAGAACAGGTAGGTCTCTTTAGTGAGATTTGGCAGCAAAAGAAAGACATTCTTAGGAGCTTGAACTTTATTTTTATTAGCATAGCATGGTGCTGGCCTTGAAGCTCTTTTTTTTATTCTTTTCTTTTTTTTTTCCTTTTTTTTTATTTGAGAATGAAAAAAGATTCTACTCCAAGGTTCATTAGTCTCTTGCATTGAAAATGACAGAATACACAGTATAAATGTACAATTTCAAACATCTTGTGAACTGTTCTAACCCTTAATCCTAAGTTCGATGAACTATTAATGCTCCCTCAATGAAGTGTTGCCAAAAGTTCCCAGTATAAAACCATCAGTTTATTTAACCGGAGGGAATTTGCAGAATATTTGCTAATTTGATATAGCCACTTGATGTTTATTGGATATAATAATGGTGTTTCAGGTGAGGATGATTTTCTTGTGTGATTGAAAAATGAGTGGTCTCCTACCTTAATTCAGACAGTATTTGAATTTTTAATCATGGAATTCCTTGAAAACCTTTAAAACAGATAGGCATTTTTGTTATTCTCCTAATTGATCTGCAAGTGCAAGTTAGATAATAAGGCATACAAGCCTTGTCCCAGAGGAGTGACATTCATTTACATTCAGTCAACAGAAAAATGAACTACATAACTATTCTTATAAATTTAAAAATCACAGTTTGGATAAAAATACAATACAGAGCAATATTTTTGTGTTGAGATAGTTACTTGATTTCATTCCAAATCCTGGAAATGTCTACCTATCTTTTTCAGTATCATTAATCGTTTTAGGAAATACAAAAAGAATTGATGATATCTAGTAAAAAAACTATCAGAATTTTATTTGAACCATTCTGTAAGCATATGTAAATCATCATTCTTGTTTTACTTAACTTTTGATACTGAATTTATAATGTAATTTACTATACTTGTGCATTTTAAATATTTGTGCTCTTAAAACACCTGTTTAAGGAAGAGATATACTGCAAGCATAGTGACAAATTATCAGATCTATCTTTACCTCCTTTTATTCCAAAAGCATTCTTAATTATTGCCTATTACTTTGACACATCAACATGCCCTTACAAGGCCAGAAAGTCTGAAACTCACAGAATCACAGAATCGTCAGGGTTGGAAGGGACCTCTGGAGATCATCTAGTCCAACCCCCCCGCCAGAGCAGGGTCACCTACAACAGGTTGCACAGGACACCATCCAGGCGGGTTTTGAATGTCTCCAGAGTGGGAGACTCCACAACCTCTCTGGGCAGCCTGTTCCAGTGCTCCACCACCCTCAAAGTAAAGAAGTTCCTCCTCATGTTAAGATGGAACTTCCTATGTTCAAGCTTGTGCCCATTACCCCTCGTCCTATCAATGGGCACCACTGAAAAAAGACTGCTCCCATCCCCCTGGCATCCTCCCTTCAAGTATTTGAAAGCATTAACAAGATCCCCCCTCAATCTTCTTTTCTCTAGACTAAAGAGACCCAAATCCCTCAGCCTTTCCTCATATGAAAGATGTTCCAATCCCCTAATCATCTTCGTAGCCCTTTGCTGGACCCTCTCCAGCAGATCCCTGTCCTTCTTGAACTGCACACCAGCACTTCTTACCCAGACTGTGATGGAAAGTGTGAAACTAAAGTAATGTCTTCTCCAGGTGGGACAGGTAAGCTTCAACAGACTGTGGAAAAGGTGCGGAAATGTCTGCTGGTGCCAAGCCACGTGAAGTAACTGTCAATAATCACTTCCTAGTGCTCCTATTTCTGCTACGCTGCTGCAGTACCAACTGGAAGCTACCAAAGAAGAACATATTAGGCTATGCTTTACCAGCCATATGGCCTTTTCAAAGGCTCTTTGCTACCACAAGCTGGCCTTTTCCTAGCACAAAAAGAATTATTTTATGGCATTAAGATCCAAACTACATAGAACACCTCTGCAAGAACTTTTCAACTGCATCTGCTTGTAGACCATAGAGAAGTGTTGGTAGGGTTATTGATATCACTGTGCTTCTTGATATTACGCCTCATTCACGAGAAATAACATTTATAAGCCTAGTAATGTAGGATGGGAATGGTTGCTACGAAGCACTCTTCACTAGATCATGTATGGAGCAGAGCTGGTGTTGCTTTCTGAGGGAGCTACTGATTCTGCTTGCTTGACTGGTTGCTATGGTTCAGAGAAAACAGCAGCTGCTCAAGGAAAAGGAGGGGGAACCTCTAACAAAAGGACATGAAAACCATTAGTCTAAAAATTGATTAACTGTTAAGGTAGTGATATCCTGGGCATATTCCACTGGCAAAGTTGAGAGAGGAAACAGAAAAGATGGGGGAAAATAAAGGACAGAAGCATTATTTCATTCCGTTCTGATACCAAAACTTACATTATTGATATTGTATATCTCTGAAGCTTAAAAGGATAATAAAAATGTGACAGTGGAGCAGTTTATCTTTCCATGTACATATTACTGATAGTTAGTAAACAAATATATTTGAGACAAAATTGTCGTTTTCTGTTTTGAGCACTGAGAAAGATATGTGGTATTTTAGATGCTGCTGTATGTTAACTGTAGGGAAATGCCACTTGTTTTACGGGAAAAAAACATCTCTCGTAAATAAATTAATACCTTTAACAGTTTCTTAAAATAGCATGGTTTCAATATGAAAAATATTGAAGAATGCCATGAAAAACCACAGCAGAGCATCATTTTATTTCACAATTCCCATCATCAACAAGTAGAAAAGCAAATTCATAGTGTACAATTTTATCAAATTCCAATTAGTCAGTTCTACTCCAAACCAAACATGAGGTTAAATTACGAAAAAGGTCCACAATATTTGAAGCTGGAAGAAGCAGATCATTTCTCCGTAAAGACAGTGGAGAAACTTAGCAAAACAATGGCTGTATGTGTTTTTTTCATCTAGGAAGCAGTTAATTTTATTGTAATGAGAAACTTGTCAAAAAGGAGACATGGGAAGGAAAATCTGCTGAGAGGAATGGTTCATGATCTGACCTACAATCTTAGAAAGAGTGAATCTATTGCATGACTGTTTTCAGGTTAAAATGGCAAAGCAAGCTTTGTAATAGTGTCTCAGGGATTTCAGAAAATGGTTTTCAAAGAAAGGCAATCTGTTCTAAAATCTCTTGAAATTTTTCCCTATAGAAACTATACTCTTAAGTAAGTCGTTCAGCCAGTTAAAGGCCAGTTATAAAGTATTTGATCTTGTAGTTTTGGGTGATATTACTGTTGGAATTCCTACCACTTCTCTTCAGAAGATATTCCAAACAATCAAATATGTATAGCTATCTGGAGATCTATATCACTTACATTCAAAGTAACTGAAACGTTGGTAGATTCTATGACTATCTTTGGGATAAATGTATTCTGAAGTGTTTGGAATTGTATTGTAGTGTTTGTATTGTACTGAAATTAACGTTAAGCATTTAATGGTACTTGCTGCGCTTCTATTCACAGAACTGAAATAACATTTTAAGAGCAGCTTATGAACTAGTGGAACAAAACTTTCACCGAGATTTTTAGTTGCATCCTGAATATCAAGAAATATTGAGTGTGTACTAATAAGCTTCTAAAGGCATAAAAATTAACACATAAAATGAAGCTGAAAATCACCAAAGCGAATCATGTCATATATATTATGTTTTTTTTCATTCTATCCCTAGAGCTTTTAAACGCTTAAAGTTTGTTGTTACTTGATAGTTCTTTAAAAACAGGAAGGTAACAACAATTCTTTCAGTGCAGATTTCTTTGTAACCAGTGTCCACTGTTGCACCTGTCTCAGTGCAGTTTATATAAACACCTTTCCCTTACAGTTATAGAAACTTGTGTGATTTTAGAGTACCTCCTTTCCCTTATCCCTGTTTTTGATTGTTATTGTCTGCTGGTTCCTATAGAGTTTGTGCATTCTTGGGAGGTTTGCAGCTGGTTAAGTATTCTAAGATCTGGACCTAGTCTTTCTTCACCTGTCCTACAGGTAATCGGGGATTGCCTTACTGGATCACCAAACCATGCAGTGGCATTTAGATACTCGGTAACTGGAGATTTTCCCCTTTCCTTTTCCCTTTCCCTTTCCCTTTCCCTTTCCCTTTCCCTTTCCCTTTCCCTTTCCCT
>VZSZ01005780.1:173823-213062 GCA_013398815.1 Ibidorhyncha struthersii
CTCTCCTCTCCTCTCCTCTCCTCTCCTCTCTTGTCCATCTGTATTAAAGGCACAGGGACAAGAAGATCCTTTATAGAGCATTCATGCCTTCATCATAAAATAAGTTATTTTTCCTTCTAAATAAAACCTCTAATTTACCTGAATTATATTCAAACTGAATGAAGTCAAGTTTGTCATAGTAAAACTATTGCTGAGACATTAGAAATAGAAACAATAACTGTGAGCTTCAGTATTTGTAAATATTATATTGTTCAGTATATACTAATTTTTCCTTTCCATTTGCCAAAATAATTAATGATCTTTGATGCTCAACTTAAGAATCTTCAGTCACTTTGATTTTAAAAAAAAATTGAATATTCATAACCTACTTACCTTAAAAGTAACTTGATCATATTAAAAGTCAGATGTCTAAGTGTTTTCATCTTGGAAAGAAAAAAAAAAAAAAAAAAAAAACAAACCAAAAAATTACAGTTCTGAAAGTGTTAAGAAAAGTTATGTTGGCATTTTTTCATGCTAATTTTTCTTAACAACTATTTTAAAAGATTATCTGGTTTTCAAAGTGAAGCACCCAGTTGTCACTGCCCAGCGTAACGCTCAATACTTTACAAGTATTATAAATTATAATAAACTGTAGTTCTGTGATCCTGTGTATCATCTTAATTCTGCCAAACATCATGATGTAACAGAAGTCTAAGGTGATTTGAAGGCTAGCATACTTGTAACAAAATTCATCAGTAGCTTAATAACAGCATTGTCTTCTGCGGAAAAGAAAAACAACACAGACAATTAAGATCCCTAGTTGTGCTTCTTCTTTTGTTTACCCATTCCTTTGGCTTTTTTATATGTTTTCTCTACTTTATACTTACTCTTACTGCATTATCTGGTGGGTGGTTGTGTCTTCTTGCACATTTATATCAGCTGGTAGAAACAATGTGAGCACATTTGAGGAAGATATTTACTAAAGTGTCTGTCAGAAAGAGGAGGTGGGGGAAGGCTTGTTCCCTTCCGCGTATAGATCTGAACAAATGGGTCCAGCTGCAGCCGTAACATTTGCAAAGTATCATGAAAATTAGCAAATCTTTTGTCATTTTTCCAAGGACCTTCTCTGAGCTGTTCTTGTTTCAGTGAATATCGGCTTTCAGTAATAATTTTTCAGCATATATCACTGTACTAGCCAATTAAGTTATTTTATTAGATTATCATGACCTCATCCATTCATGTAAACCTATGATTATTTATAATTAAAATCTTTTTTAAAAAATGTTTTACTTTATTTTAAGACCTCCATATTACTTGAAAGAAAGATTAGATTCACATAATTTGAACAGAGGAAGAAAAGTATTCACCTGTCCTGGCCCAAAGATTTCCAATACGCCTTAAGATTGTCTTGGATTTTTTGGTTTATGTTGGTCAAGTAAGATAAAATCTCTTTCTTTTAGTTCCCAATGGGGATCTTGTTCTCTTTGGGGATTACAGTAAATACCATTGATTTCAATGATAATGAAATTAGTTCTTAAAAATTCTTATGTCCTGGAAAGGAGAAACAAGATTTTAAGGAGTCTGACCACACTGTGATGAAATCCTAGTTTTCATTGCTACTGCTCAGTTATCTTTTTTCATTCTTGTGAGGACAGTTATCACAAATGTCAAATCAATTGTAGGGAAGCATTTGGTAATGGAAATCAGCATGCAGAAGGTGGCATAGCTGAATGGAAAAGATGCAGACAAGAAACATTTGTTTCACTTTCTAAATGAAATGATTTCTCAGGAAATACTTTTCTGAGCCAATTAATACTTCAAATGGTTTTGACATTAACCCAAAGCATTTACTTTGAGGGGAAAAAAGTATTAAAATATTAAAAGATACTAGAAATGTTATACTAAGATAAATACCTTGAATCTTGCTCTCTGTAACAGTGTACAGTGCACTATTAATGAGATAGGCACGTTACCATGGCTATCACGAAACTATGGAAAAGGGAGAAACAGACCCTGTGAGGAAAAGAACTCAAAGGATAAGACTAAAACTTGGATGGTTTAGGAAAAGTTGGTAATTCACAGGTTTGGAAATGCTAAAGTTACTCCTCAGCTACAACACAATGAAAACTCTGGAAGGACCAGCAGAAAGATCAGAAATACTGGTGACAGCAGAAGAGCGAGGTTGAGCCTTTTAGAAAGATGTATTCTAATGACTCTTAAAACCAGAACCATAAATCTAACTTTGAAGAGTGCCCTATTTTTAGTCAAAGTCAAGTTACTGAGTACTTCTGGTTTTCCTTCTATTTCTTTATACCAGACGCATTGAAAAGTGAAACTACAGCATGACCATTTACAATTATCCCTGGTTAAGAGATGAGAACCTTCTTTTTAACACCAGTAAAGACTGCCAAAATGACTTAGGAAATACAAAAGGAATCAAAGATTTCTAAAATCAAACGGAGCCTCTGACTTCAGTGCACTTGAAGTTAGGCCCTGTTTTTAAAGTCTGCAGAAACTGTGTTTATAGAATTTAAGTGTTACAGAATGCTTGCGTTTGTTTTGTGATTCTGCATCCTTCAACGGTGCAAGGAGTCTCTGCAAATCTTACTGGGAGTTTACATGGAAAAAGGAAAGGGCTGAAAGTTTCTGTAACTACACAATGATCATATTAGTAACAGGTAGCATTACAAAAAGTCACATTTTTTTGAGTCATAAAAACATGTTTGATGCAGATAGCCACTATCCTTAGAATAGAGAAAGTGATGGAATGAGAGGTTATAGTTGATTAAATGTGAAAAAAAATACCCAAAGTGAAATATTATTTAATATTTAAGGAAGACCACCCCTATCTTCTCTTATGGGTTAGCATCAGGAAATTACCAGTGTCAAAGAAAATTTTGAGAAGCAACAAAATTAGTTATTAACTGCTGTTTTATTCAAACCCGACTGCAGCCACAGAGGTTCCTTAATCTATTTAGTTTCCTGTACTTTTTTTTACTCTCCAGCAAAAGTACTCCAGCAATTTCATTGTCTTAGACAGTGATTTATCTTTACACTTAACTCAAATTGAAATTTCTATCTTATCTACAGTAAAAGTAGAGATTTTGCACAACTATTAAATGAATACACATTTTAAAATATTTTGCACAAATGCCAAATCATCTTTGTATCTGCTTACCCTATTTAATAACGTAGCTGCCAAAAGACATATAAAGCCTTAGAGAGATTGGCACGCTTGAGAGCCACACAAGTTTAAATAATCTCCTTATATCCCAAAATAAGTGGAGGTGATATTCAGACCAGTCAAGTGCAACTGCACAGAGCAAAGAGATTGGAATTAACTGTGAGGGAGTCCCTGGGCAGGAAGGATTATTTTGCTTAATCTGGCCCAGAAAACTTTAAAATTCCACAAAGACATTTTATTAAATTACAAATAATCTGGGAGAGGGAGAGGAAGGAATTTTTATTGCCAGTCCAGGTTTAGGAAATTTTTCAGTCTTCTAAAAACTAAAATAGGCATGTTTAAAATTTATGGCCTGAATCTAATCTGCATTTACTTAAACTGGAACAAATATTTTTAAAGTGTTAGAAAGCCTAAACAACTATGGTTTTAATTTTTCTTCCCTGTCAAAGGGATCTATGTACACTTCCTGTGCTAAATAAACAGTCACTGGCTAAGGTGTTTAAGAAAGAAAAACAAAAATAATAATGAAAGCAAAAACTCTTGGCAAGTTAATTGCACACATCTGTAGTCTGATTTGTATTTCAACTCTTCAGTAAACTTTGACAAGAAAAATACCCAAAGAACTAACACTTTGGGGCATCCATTTATTGCTGAAATTTGCATCCCTGAAACAGCCAAAACAATTTCAAATATGATTTTTGCATTTTTAGCAGAACAAAATATGGAGGAAAACTGCAATAATGTCAAAACTGTTCTTTTCAGAATGTTAAATAGAAGTTTCCAAAGAGGCAAGGGGATTTAGGCTTTAGAGATTTCATATTTTGTAAGTACAAAATGGAGTGAAAACAAAGCAATGGACAGCAGACACCACTCACTGAAACAGGCTGGAATCCAGCTGTCTTTCCATCCAGTTGAGTACTCTAATGATTACACTGCGCAATGTCATTCTTATTTTCCTGAATTAATATTTAGTTACATGAAGTAGAGACTCTTCAAAAGGACATTGATATTTACTCATTCCAGAGTATCCTACAAGCCAAGAGTTATCATACTCTCTTGAGATGTGGAAGAGCCAAGTTCAAGTCTTTGCTCTAAATCAAGTGTAAAGAGAGTTTTGGTCCCAGCACTTCAGCACAGCAGATAAGTGCTTGAGCAGCTTTACAGACTGTGGGTGGAAGTAGCCACTGCCTGCTCCAACTTTTTTGTGAATGACATTGAAACTTGCTGGTGAATCCAGCTGTCTCTTTTCATATTTCTCTTGTTCTTGATATAAAATTGCTTACGATGTGTTATATTTCACTTCATTCTGCTAAGATCTTTATTCACTGGGAAAAAAATTGGAGATCACCATAAAACAATTTTAAAACATATTGCCTCTGCTTGTTGCAGAATAAAATAATTACAAAGAACCATGAATAAGTACCAACACTTTTAAGGAATTACATAGATTNAAGATCACCATCACAAGGTTAGTAAGTATAATACAGTGTTAAATAAGGTGACTTTCTAACTATAATCAAGACATGGTTTCGAGAAATTCAGTTAGCCTACCTTTTCTTTTGAATGAATTAACCATACTAAGTCCCTACACTGATCAAGTCAGCAGACAGAAATGTGCTTTAGGTGACGGGAACTATAACGAGGTTTACTTTTCTGCGTGAGCAGCATAAGGGGAAAAGTGCCTCTTAAAAAGACTAGACAGGTCATAACCTGGACAGGCAGAGGAATTAGAAGAGCCCTAGACACAGAACTGGAGAAAAAATTAAGAATTTATAGATAGATTGAATGATGTCTCAAAACTGTTATCACAGCTGGCTGGATCTAAGGGAGAAACTTGCAGCAGACAGGCCAAAGCCTAAAAAAAGAACTGTAACTATCATTATGTCATTATGCCAATTAGCTGCTCCCATAGGCTAGTGTCAGAAAGCTCTGTCACTGCCTCTCTTCTGTCTGCTTCCATTGCTGTTGGTCCAACATCTTTCAGGAGTACTTAAAGAGACAGGCATAAAGGAATATTTTTTCATTAATCAAGTCGTTTTCTCTTCTGTCTTCTCTATGGGTGCTATTTTATAGGTGCAGAACTGTCCATGCCAAACATCTACCTAAATTTGCTTATAAACACAGTAACCGCTTTACAAGTTGGTTTCTCCTACAATTCTGTGAGATAATAAACAAGCCATCCTGGCAATGAAACATGATTTTGCTCTCTTTTGACTCCGGTTCAGACTTGTTTCAGAGTATGAGAACTGTTCACTCTTTCACTCATGAAGATTGTGTTTCTTTTTACTGCTAAGAAATCATAAATAACTATGTAAAAAAAAAAACCAGCTTCCCACTGAAGAAGGAAGGTTAGATGAGGCTTTAAAATAAAATAAAAAAAAAAAGCATTTAACAATGTTAACACAGATTATATAGCTTGAGATGTTGACTTTCTTGGTAACGGTTGCTATGTAAGGTAATCTGATTTTATGCCATCAACTATAATGAGTGAATATTTCAGGTTTATTGCACTACATTAATAAAAGAATAATGCAGAGACTCTAAACAAATAAGTACAATGAATTTCAACAGTCAAATGAAAAGAAATACAATGGTGAGTTAAAATTACAAAAAGAAGAAAAAGAAAAGAAAGATGGGTGAAAAAGCAGAAATGTTAGGCACTGATTGCATTTTGGAATTTATTTCAGTAAATTCTACATAGAAACAATTACCAAATGATAGATACCAAGCATAAGAAGTAAAACACGATTCTGTCTTTAAACATTTTCCATTAACAAGAAAAAATGATTTAGTGGAAATTCACTTATCCTTTACTCACAGATTTCAACAACATTTCATTGTTCATTAGCCTGTGGATAGTAGACTAATATTCTCTGCATGCAAGTTCACAGATAGTCTTCTGGTTATCCTGTGGCTCTTTATGAATGTTCAGCAGATACTGCCTTGACTTTTACAGCTTGCATTCATTCACACTTGCTCTTCTATCATTTGTATACAGAAGTGAGATTTAGCTACATTTGATAAGGGGGTCATGATTCAGCTGTGATTTCTGTAAACAGTTGTCATTAAATTCAATTTTAAAAAAACTGTGTGTATTTTGGACATGACCTAAAAGATTGTCAGAATTGGTTTTCAATCTTATTCAAAGGCACTATTACAAAATCATATATGAGAAATCTCTCATGAGTAAGCTTTCTTACAAGATGTGTGTGTCCTTACCTTGGCTGTAATATAAAAAAGATACTTAAATATAAATATAAAAAAGATACTTAAAACTGTAATTTGATTCTACAGCGGGTGATCTGGTCATGCAAGATGTGAAACTAAAATATTGACAAAAGAAAAAAAAAGATAAGCAAAAGCTTTCAAATCTTTTTTAGGTTTGGTTTAAGGTGTTGCTGATACCTCTTGTCAGCTTCCTTTTTAACCACGTCATTCAGCTCTATACATTCTCAAATTATAATCTTCTAAGCATTTTACAAATTCTCAATACTTCAAATATTTAGTTTTCTGCAGTAACCTTTCAGGGTATCTTAAGTCTAATTTTTCATCACTGTTGACTACTCACATACCAATAACTTATCTACAAGGCTCCTTTCTTTGAAGTAAACAAACAAAGCTGTGGGTCTCTGGCTTTTCAAGCAGTACATATTACAGTGACTCTCAAATTAGCCCCTTTCACGAACACTTCATGGTTTTCATATTTTGAAATGTCAGAGTAATGGAGATACTTTATTATGGGCATTGTAGTGCTTATACTTCCTGGTTTAGATTGTCATTCAGACCTACAAAGTCTTCAAAAGTTTCCTGTAATTATTTTCTTGGCATTTCTATCTTTCACTTCAGTCCAAATGGTTTATGTTGGCAGGAAATTTGCAAATGTCATTCCTTTCTTCTGATATTCTCCTTTATATGTATTATACCACATGCTCCAGTCCTCCTGAATCACCCTTTTTAGTGGGCTTTATATCTTTATATTTTAGGTCTCTTTTCAGACTAAGCCAAAAGTCATTTCTATGTAATTCATCATGTTTTGCTTAAAAAAGAGAAGAAAAAATGTTCACTTTATACCTACATTTCAGCTACTGTGTTCTCATTATCCCTTCTTGTATCTGAAAAGAAACGATATTTCAAAATGCTTTGGCTCCTTTTCTTTAGGAAACCACCATGTTTTTCTTTCTACTTGTTACTTTTTCCCTCATTACACAGTTCTGCTTTAACAACACTTACCTGCCATCAATTTCCTTCTGTCTCTTATTTTCTCATTCAGATGCAGCTCCTGTTCAATAGCTCTCAGCTTCTGCCTGTGACTGGCAGGAAAGCTTAAAGTACAACTCTGCACCTTCTTCCCCCCAGTCTCAAGAGGAGACGTCTGAACCACGTTTTCAAAAGCTCAAATCCACACTCTTTGTCATTTATACCCACATATACATTAGCTGCCTTCCCTTGCCATCTAAATTATCTTATCACTGAGCTGTCTAGGACTCTCTTTAGTGTAACAATTTCATTTCACAGCAAGTACTGCACTTTCCCTGTCAGCTCTTTAATTACAACGTCAGGAAAATTGGTGGAGGTTGAGGAGGAAACTACTATTTGTCTTCTGCTTCAAGGGTGGAGGTTGTGTGTGTTGGGAGGGGGAAGAGAAAGATAAAGTCAGTGAAGAAAAAAAAAATGCCTAAAAAAGAGGCAAAAACATTTCTTTTTCCTAACAGGACAATCTCAAAAAGAATTATTTGTGCTCTTCCCTGGACTCTGAGACTCAGACCCAGGAAAGAGTGCATATCTCTAAAACCCTCTACAGTATCATCCAGGTACCACCCATAATTTTGTTGGCACGTTTTAACTTGTCCTTGGAAATAGGTTGCATAAACCTTCCTCTGAATACTTTCATCCAAATAGAAACATCTCATTATTCATCTACGTAAACACATTACAGACTCCATATTTCTCTTCTGTGAAGGGCTTTACTTTTTACTATTTTTTTTCCAAATGTACAGTCTCTGCTTATCGAGTTGATTCTAGAATCAGTTAACTAAGAAGACACTGCTATTGTCCAGACCCATGATGAGTTTTAAATATTGTAGCTCCCATCTTCAGTGTAAGTGATGGAGGGATGCCGGTTTACATTGTTGCGGACTAAACAGCAGAGCTACAAACATGGAAAGATCTCATGGCTTAGTTTTCTGTGTCACTAAGCACTGAATAAGATAATTTGAGAGTCAGATCTTTTGACCTTTCCTGATACTTTTCTGATAATCATTCACAGACCATGATGCTGTGCAAGACCCTAATTGCAGATAAGAGATTTTTGTCATTTACATTTGAAAGGGGGTTTCGTGCATATGAACCCTACAGAAGTTACTGGAGAAGTGATGATGGAAGGATAGGTCTGTGATTACAACCTGACCCCTTTAGTATTATTGTTCCCTTGGTAGATAACCAAATAAACAAACAAGCAAATGCATGCTTTACCTTGTCCTCTGTAAAACATTGCTTCCATTTTTTTCCCCATGAGCATGAGAAATTCTCTTTATTTCCCGTCTGTCGATAGTGTTCATCTCTCTTCACCTTTTGGTGATGATACAGTGAATCGTACATATTCTGAAGCAGGACAATATTCTACCAATATATGTCTCAAGAATTAAAAGTTTGTGTGTGTGGTGTGTATGTAAGCATATAGTTTTCAAACTATTAATTATTTACTTATCTTCAGACCAGCATCCCATGCACACTGTGGTGGGTTGACCTTTGCTAGACACCAGGTGCCCAAGACTTCCCTTCCTCAACTGGTCGGGGCAGGAGTTAAATATGACAAAAGGCTCGTGGGTTGAGATAAGGACAAGGAGAACACTCGGCAATTACTGTCACCAGCAAAACAGACTCGACTGGGGGGAATTAATTTAATTTATTAGCAATCAAATCAGAACAGGATAATGAGAAATAAAACCCAATCTTAAAACACCTTCCCCCCACCCCTCCCTCCTTCCTGGGCTCAACTTCATTCCCAAGTTTCTTTGCCCCCTCCTCCACCAAGCAGCACAGGGGGATGGGGAATGGGGGTTGCAGTCAGTTCATCACAAGTTGTCTCTACCGCTCCTTCCTCCTCACTTTCTTCCCCTATGCCAGCATCGGGTCCCTCCCATGAGAGACAGTCCTCCATGAACTTCTCCATGAGTCCTTCCCACGGACTGCGGTTCATGAACTGCTCCAGCGTGGGTCCCTTCCACAGGGTGCAGCCCTTCAGGAACAGACTGCTCCAGTGTGGGTCCCCCACAGGGTCACAAGTCCTGCCAGCAAACCTGCTCCAGTTTGGACTACTCTCTCCATGGGACCACAGACCCTGCAAGAAGCCTGCTCATGTGAGGGCCTTCCATGGGGTCACGGCCTCCTTTGGGCACACACCTGCTCTAGCATGCGGTCCTCCATGGGCTGCAGGTGGATATCTGCTCCACTATGGACTTCCACGGCTTGCATGGGGAGTCTGCCTCACTACGGTCTTCACAATGGGCTGCAGGGGAATCTCATACTCTCACTCCTGTCTCTTCTGGCAAAGCAGTTTTCTGCTCTGCACAGCAGTTTTTCCCTCTTCTTAAATATGTTATCACAGAGGCACTACCACTGCTGGTGATGGGCTCAGCCTTGGCCAGCAGCAGGTCTGTATGGGAGCTGGCTGGCATTGGCTCTATTGGACATGGGGGAAGCTTCTAGCAGCTTCTTACAGAAGCCACCCCTGCAGCCCTTGCCACACAAACCCAATATACACACAGAGCTCACAGCCAAGATTATCAGAACCTGCCTCAGTATATTCACAGAGAGGTGAGAAAGCAGTAGCATATCGTTTCTATTACAGGTATATATCCAGCGGCCATGATTAGTTGTCACTATACTATAATGTATTCCACGACTTTAACTGGGGGAAATGGACAATAGCAGGCACATCCAAAATGTTGTCTTTTAATTAAATAAAAACCTATACCCCCAAAAAAGATCACCTCATACTAAAGCGAACATAGAATGCATGGTATATGATTTATGATGTGTAAAGCATATCAATACAGCAGGGCATCCCAGACATCACAGATCACTGAAAAATAGAAAATTAATACTTAAAAGACTGGTTCTGAAGTCCATGTTAGAACTTCAAGAGGCATATAGATTCCAAAAATCTGTTGTCACAAATAGTTTAAAATGATAATTTTCCTATCTAAGTACCTCTTCAAGTTACAGTGATGTGGATGGAGATCATCCAAAAATGAGAAATTCAAAAGCCCACTATCAGCCCAGCATTTTATTGCTTACTTTAAATCCTTACAGACCTGTGTGACGTGAACTTTGAACGTTTATTACTGAAAAACAGTTGCACATTTTAGTATCTTCAAAGGTATAGAGAGCTGTTTTTTAAAGACAAATTCTTTTAACTTCCTCTATTAATTATTTAATTTTTTTTTCCAGTGGTACTCTTCCTGGTTCCCTTGATTTTGATTTCTTGTTATTCTATAATTTTACTCTAGACATGATTCAAAGTTTTATTTTTAAGGTAATATGTAAGTTCAAAAAAAAGTGAGACATCTTTAAGGTCACAACAGTACCACAAAAACTTATCAAAACAGTAATAAACTAAATATATTTTAAGGGGAGATTGGATAGGCTAAGAAGATGAATGAATAAAAAAACATTTAAAGCAATTAATACTTGACCTTTTTAAGGATGTTTAATAACTTATATGTATAATCTGAAATATGCAAGCTCAGAATCAGAGCTGATATGGTTTATTTACATACATTCTGACAGAAGCGTGCGCCAACTGGTGTGTATGGATGCCTTACTAGGTGTATATTAATCCATAAATCTTTGATGATCAGAGGAAGTTGGATTCATTGTTAGGAAAACATGAGGGATTTTGGAGGTCTGAATTCCATTCCATGTCCAAATAAAGGTTGAACTTGAGCAAACTATTTAATACCAGGTCTTTCTAGGTGAACATTTACTGACTCTCAGTAAATTAGATGTTCTCATTTCTCTCTAGAATACCATAAATTATCCTTTTGCTTATTTGCTTATTGCCTATTTGCTTATTGCTTTTTGTTTACTGTCTTTTTTTTCTTTCACTTTGAGCTACCAAGCTGCCTATAATTCTACCTTTGCACCGGGAATGTTTAAGTCAGAAACTTGGTATTTAAAAAACTAGGTATTTTTCAGGGATGGATCCAGCATGACAATATGTATGTACTTGGCTATAAACTATTTTGAGGAACTTCATGCTACCTGTTAAACCTGTGCCAGGTTATAAAAGAGAAGCCGAGGATCCCTGGTCAGAGGAAGCATTAGTCTACCCTAGTGGTGAAGGTACTTTGGGCAGCACAGGAAGAGGAAAGAACAATTTTGGTTCTGATTCATACTGTAGGAATCACTTCTACAATTTTTCCAGCGTCTACTTTACATGAAATTCATACACAGATCTTGAACAGGGTCTGGATCCCACTGCTTTCCCTTTTTATAGTCTAGGAACTGCTCATCCAGCCATTATGCAGCTAATATTTCACTATATTTTTTATACTTTTCTTATTTTACAGCACTAAGAAAAACAATTGAATATTCTTCTACAGGCAAACTCTAATCTGGTGATAAGACATTTTCCAAAATTGTAGGATATATGGTTTCAAAACCCTCAAGAACTGAAACAGGGCTGCCAGATGTCAAAACCTGTGTCTATCATGAAAAGAATTGAGCATATGCTGTTCCCTGTGCTTTCAAACCTACGAGGCACTTTTCCAGATGCCCAGTGTCTTGGGACAGTTAGTTTCCAGAAAATATTACTCATACAGATAAGTTTTCCATTTAAAAAGTGACCGTGTCACAAGCACACTGGAACTTCAGTTGTGCTGGAGTTTAGCTGCCCAGAACTGCAACAAATTACAAATTTCAAAGCTAGCAAACTTTAATAAAATTGTACTCATTGATTAAAAAATGTCTTGAAAAAGAGACTGGCTCACGTAGGAGAGTTTTTAAGAGACGGTCTAGAGAGGGACCAGACTTTCAGGCATAAATAGACAAGAAAATGTTCACTGTATTCTAGTCTAAAGATTTAAAATGTATTTCAAATGTTTACAGTTTGTTAGGTCTAGACCTAAGAAGATTGCATTGGTTTGTGACCTATTTCCTTTTAATGAGCTGTTTGGGGTATGTTTTGAAGCACACAACTTTTTTAGAAAGCTTCTCAAAAGTTTCAGCCCTATTATATTCTATCGTTTCCCTTTTCTATTTCTGTAGCGTGTGAGCTACACCAAATTCTACTCCTCCATGCACAGTTAGTGTTGCAAGGATAGGTCTCACAATCAATGTTAAAGGACACCAGTCTACATGGATTTCCTTATACTCCATGACTGTGGCCCTCAATGTATGATGATACAGTGATGAGTGACTGCCTTCCCAGAGAAGTGTGTCTACTTTCATCTGATCTGAATGAGTCAGCCTCCTTGGAGAGTCTAGCTCTGGTTCCTCAATGTATAAGTCTAACTGTGCTATCGACAAATTAATGCATTTATTTCTATTTATTTCTATGCAAGCTTTTACTGCATTGTGGCCAATATTTTCAGCAGGGTTAAGACGAGACTAAAAATATCTTCAAATGCTGTTTAACATTAAATAATCTGATGGATCTTTATTAATGGCAACTTTGCTTTACTCACTCTGTCATTGTAAGGGTGGTAGGTAGGCTACATCTACAGAATCATTCATCTACAGAAAAGGTCTTCATTCTGGAAGTTTCTGGTAACCAGTGAGAGGTTTTGTAATGTGGCAACTTGTTGACGAATTCCTACTCTTGTCCCATTGAGTTGCTGTTAAACACAGCATTAAGGTCAGTTGCACTTCTGAAAGGTAAGCCTAGACAGAGTGCTGCATCAAAGATATAAGTGAATGGAAATTGGTCTTCTATTTTGATTAGGTGTCAGATATTGACTTTACTGTTTACCATTCATAAAAATAAGATGGAAATATGTTGGTGCTATGTAATTATGGAACTGCATAACTATTGATTTTGGTCATAATTTGTAAAATTTGAATTAAATTATGCAAATGTGAAAGTGAATATTTTCTTGATGTTTATCTTAAAGTAGAATTTTAAAAGCACTGTAGTTTTTTCCTAATTTGATAGTACTTAAAATACACTGTAAAAGGAAAAAAATAAAAACAATTTATGGCTAGTGCTAACAGCTTTTCAAAATCATTAGACGTGGTTTTCCTTCTATCATACCTTTGGTAAAATATTTATAGATATCAGTACTTCATTAATGCTTATGCCTAGAGATACTTTCAATCTTTCCCCTGTTTTGCTTTCTTCAGACTATAGAAGGGACATAACAGACTATTTTGAAAGCCTAAGGCAAGTAGGAAAGCAGTCCATAACTCCTTTGTTTTTTTGAGAAAATGAAGCATGCTTTTTTTTAATCCATTTTTCTTCCAAGGTTTTGTATAAATAAAAACCAACAGTTCAATTTAGTAACAGCCTAATATGAGATTGTGCCTGGGGATCTGTGGTAAATGCCTATTAGATCTGTAGATCTTGATCCCAAGCCAATGGAAAGACTTCTTCAGACCTGAAAGCAATTAAGACTGGTTCTGTTATCCTTATAACTGGGGAGCAGGGAAATTATTCATTTGGGGTGTCCTTAAATCCATATCCTATTCAAAGGCACAAAATAGGGAAACAGCAGAAGCCCAAATAGCAGCTTTGGGCATCAAGAGCAGGGGGTGGGAAATAAGCTAGGCCATCCAGATACTCTGCACTCTTACGGAGCAAAAGCGTTGTGTTACACCACTCAGTTTTTGACAAAGTGGATTTTTGTACACCTAATTATATATTGACTCAGTATATTGAGTATAGAGTATATTGGTATATGTTGACCTGGTATCCTGAGGTTTAACGAGTTGAAAGGCAGCAGTTTGCCTTTGCACTGAAGGCGGCCAGCAGCATACTGGATTTTATTGGCAAGAATGCAGCCGGCATGCAGAGGGGAGTCGTCCTTCCCCTCCATTTGGCACTTGTGAGAGAGCACCTGGACTCCTGTGTCCAGTTCAGGGCTCCCCAGTACCAGCTGGACCATCCCACAAGGCAGTCAGTGCAGACGAGGGCCCCCAAGGGGGTGAAGGCACCAGCACACCACGTACAAGGAGAGGCTGGGAGGACTTCAGCCTCCTGACCGAGGATGTAGGGAAGGCAGAGCCAGTCTCTCCTCAGAGATTGCACAGTGACAGGGCATAAGGCAGCAGGCATAAGCTGCAAGATGGGAATTCTGGTTAAATAGAGGGACATATTTTTTCATTGTGAGGGTAATCAAACTTTGGGAAAGATTGTCCATAGAGGCTGTGGAAATTCTGGAGATATTCAAAGCTTGACTGGGCTTGGCCTTATTCAGGCCCTAAACAGCCCGATCTATGTAGGTCATGCTTGGAGTAGGAGGCTGCACTACATGTCCTCTAGAGGATGCTTTTAGTTGTTCTACGACTGTGATGGACTCAGCGGAGTAAGGGCTGAATATGAGAGAAGGAAGAGTTATTTCCTGATCTTACTGAGTCCTTTGCTTCAAGAGAGGGGAAAATGTAACATGAATCTTGTTCAAACACTTACACATTGACTCATTAGCATGCTAGGAAGTGAGTCCATCAGCTGTGTCTCTTTGTACATAAAAGATCTAACATTCCCTTATTTTACAGACCAGTGTCCCATTCCACTGGGGACAGATCCTCTAGATACACCAGCCACATACTAATGCTAAGTATGTGAGGAAAATATATTCTTAGCAGTTTGAGAAAATTTTTTTTAGCTCTACATCAAGTAGTCAAATCTGTTTAAGCATTATCTTAAATATTTATTGACTCTCCTAAATCTACCTTAGAGTTCTGGTTTAGACTATGCCCAACTCTGAAGTCCACAGCAAATGGCAATAAATTGTGAAATTTTTTCAGTAGGACAATTTAACAGCGTGCTCCTTGGGACTTGCTGTAATACTGTGCCTAAACTACAATACTGCCTAAAGGGAGTGGCACTGGGCAGTGTCTTACCTCTCTTCCTCCCCTGCAGTCTTTTATCATTTTTCTAGAAAATAAAATATTGCGACACATCCAGTCTGATACCTCAAGGATTTTCTGTTGAAGAGCCAGAGAGTCTTACCTTTCTAGTTGCATCTATGTGTGGTTTTAAATACCATACTGTGTTATCCCCTTCACACTGTTTTCTCTAGTGTAGTACAGGTAAGGGAATATTGGTACTGAGTTTCACTTTATAAAGAAAACCTGTGAAATACGCATGCTATTTAAAATCCTAAAAACTATCCTGCTGGTGATAGACCAAGATTGAATTGCATAGAAAAAGATTTCTCTGGTCAACCTCAATACAGTGCTTGGGGAAGAGGGAAATAAATATGAATAGGCCAGTTACCATTTTCATTACAATTTATATTATTGATTCCAGTAGCTTTTTTTAGCATAATAATGAGCAATGCAAATGAAGAAAATCTTTGAAAACAAAAGGCATAGCTAATGCATATATAAGTAAATACCTACCACAATACTTTTTTTCTTCCTATCCATGCTCATTACATTCATAACACATCTAATTGATTTATAATTCAGTCCTAACAGACTTTATGAGGTCTTTTCTCACTTTCCTCAGTTTTGGGAATCTCTGCTTAGAGGTAGACTATGACAAGAGTAGGCAAACTGGGTGCACTGATGTACTGAATGCTAACATTTATATATAAGGGAATATAAGTGTGAGTGTGTGTGGATGTGTAATATGAAACTTAAAAAAAGGCACTGTATGCATGAATACCTGATGGGTGGTGGGGTTTTTTTTGACAAAAAAGGTTATTTAAGAACCAAAAATAAGCTAAACAGGAATGCCAAAATAATATCAGAACGCATATTACATAGGAACAGCCCATTTTGTATTGCATATATACCATGTATGTTCTAGAAATATGACATCCTAGAATGTTTTATAAGGTTTTTAAAATGCTAAAAGACAAGAATAACAGTCCCACCTGTAAATCCCAATATTATAATCGTTAATATGAACCCATATTGGCCAGGGCACAAAGGGCACATAAAAAACTTGTTTGATCCAAAGTAGCTACTTCCTTTATTGACCTAAATTCAAAATTTAAAAACCTGATCAGACTGGAAGCTAGTTTCTGGAATCTCCTCCGTTCTCCTGAGTTAAGTTTCATTTCCAAACCAAGCATGGGCAACTAGTATGGGACTTTAAAATGATACAGCCATAACATTCAAAAAAGCTCCCACTGGCCCAGATCTGTACCTAATGGGGCACCAAGGAGATGTGAGGCTCTGTGGCAGAGTGAATATTTTTTAAAAGAAAACTGCTTGAAGCTGTTGGGGATTTAGACAGTTAGAAAACATGTTCTAGTAGGGAAATTGATATTCACAGAGCAGAGAAAGCAGAGAAAGCCCATCTAAGTGAATAGGACAGTAATGCAGTAAGTTGAGCTGTATAGACACTCTCTCTGCCTGTGACTTATAAGACACTTATTAATTTAATAGATATGCATTATATTTGTAGATAGCATGAACAAGACAAGCTTATTAATGCTTAAATGCCATGGGGTATGAACAGCTTATAATCCTCTCTCTTGGACTCAATAAGGAGTATGGTTTCATTTGGCTCCTTTATCAGTAAAATCAACCACTGTGGCCATTCACTGGACAGGCTTGGAAACTGCAGGAACGAAACGATTCACCTTGGAATCTGCTTTCCAGCACCACATTATTGCTATCAGATTTGCATGTTTGCTTTTTCTTTGGCCTTTTGTTGACTTATTTTTCTGTGCAACTCAAGTTATTTTACTTATGAACATGATATAAGAAAGTTTTCCAACAGCACAAATTTGAAACATAATATTTATGTGCCAGATGCCATTATTTCTTTTCCTTCTATCTCTACAGAGAAGAAATCAGATATGAAAATATATTGCCCCAAGATATGGGGTGCCAGGGGGATGCAAGGACAAAGCAGCACATCGCAGAGTGGTGATGAACGAAACATATGATAGTTTGAGGTCTTGCTGAAATTATTTCCATAATCCTTTGCGGGAGCTCAACAAATTTTCTTTGGGTACGTGATGGACAATCTCATTGTGACAAGGGACCTGATTTGGCAGCCACCATTCTTCTGTCGTTTCTCTTTGGCTTTTCCTGTGTTATTTTAGATGGCCTTACAATCTCTGGAGACAGACCATAAAGCAAGCTTCAAGATATGAACATGATAGTGTAACAGCCAGTACAACAAACAGAGAATAAAGCAGTTGTTTTCATGGCAATCAATATTAATGAGGATCATAACATTCTACCATGGCTTTAATTTGCTACCAGGTGAATGGCAATGCTGTGGAATGGACAAATACTTCTCATCAGGTTATATGGTCATGCTGAGGACTGCGAAATTCAGCTATTTTTGTAAAAATTAAATACATGACATACTGGCCTCAAGTTTTTGTAAAATCAGCATTTTCTGTGAAACCTGTTACTTTTTATTTTTAGGTAAGAGGTTTCAAAGACTTAGCAAAATAAATTTTCAGTATTTTTCATATACATTAAACCCAGAATGAACAGTTTTGATTACAATCCAAATTCTTGTTCAATACAAGTAACTGATTCTTGGTCAGAAAAATCTCGCAGGCCTCATCTTCTATTTTGATACATAATATGTTTTCAAAACAACCTCTTGTTCTGGAAAGAAGACTTGAGATGATGGACAATCCAATGTTCCTCATCTAAATTTAGTCCAAAGGGTAATAACCTTAATTGTTAATAAATATATATATAAAAAAAAAAACAACAAAA
The DNA here is from genome assembly GCA_013398815.1 of Ibidorhyncha struthersii. Classification (NCBI taxonomy): domain Eukaryota; kingdom Metazoa; phylum Chordata; class Aves; order Charadriiformes; family Charadriidae; genus Ibidorhyncha; species Ibidorhyncha struthersii. The sequence goes on from VZSZ01005780.1 coordinate 191,846, forward strand.
CACTAAAGAAAGGAAAAAAAAGAAAAGAAAAAAAGAAGAAAAAACCCACCTAAAAACTTAGTCACAGTTTGCCTTTCTTCAGTTTCTGTACCTAGCTAGCTGGAAATTTTCCAGTGGAATACTTTTTTTTTTAATTGGAAATGGCAGTTTGTCAAAGTCAGAACATTTATTTGAGGCCTATTGCTTTTCTTTGGAAGAGTTTTCAGGTGCAGGATGGGGTGACATTAGAATAACCAAAACCCTGATGATTCATAAATTTACAATGAGTAACAGGGGCACCAGTTTAAGCTCTTCATGATTTGCAACAGGGATATAAACTATAGTGTGCCATATTCCACACAGATGCCTGAGACATACTGACATGTATTCATACCTTTTTCTGAATGACATGTGAATGTCCTGGTTTTTAATCCAAATACAAATGAAAACATAAAAATAATGAAGTTTACTAATATTACCCTTGCACTGCTTCTGACCGTTGCTTTTGTACACACCTTCCCACCAAAGTTTGCCATCAAATCTTTGCTCCATAAAGGGCCTGTAAACAAACAACTCTCTAACTGAACAGGAAGCTGTACAATGAATGCCAAGCAACTCTTAGGTTATTTCATGGATATTCAGTCCCAGCTTGACTGAGGATGAGGAAAACACTGGTTTAGTCAACTTTCTTCCTTCCATCATTCAATCTGCCCCAAAGAGAGAATTTCATGCACCAGGAAAATGTACACTATGCAGGCAGAGGATGTGACAGAGATGGACAATGGAAACTGTAGTTGCCTTAAGGCTCTGCTTGTCCCATCCCCCAAAGTGAATGGCTGGGGTTTAAACAGCTGTGCTAACAAATAGCCAACTTCCACTTGCAATAGTTATTCAATATCATCCTGAAGAATGTGCTACATTACTCAGAGTGGTACCTGTGGGTAAACTTGCTGTGGGAATTACTGCTACCTGTGAGATAGCAGAGCTGTGAGCTGCGGTACCATCCAGATGAAAAAAATCTGCTCTCTATGAATATGTGATTTTCTTCACTGAGTGCTGAATTGGTTTTGTCTCTCGTGGACTGAAATGAGAAGATGGCATGACATACTTCTCTGACATATGTATGCATCACTAACTTCCTGAAATAACAAGTACACTGCATGTCTGCACAGGGGCAATGGATGGTTCTTAAAATGCACATACATATTTTATAGCCTCATTATAGCAGACTGGCTTTATATTTCTCTTTTAAAGTCTTGTATTTTTAGTAAGGTATTTTCCCATTGTGACAGTCAATCTAACAAAATTATGATAATTGGATTTATCAACATATCATTTGTTGCCCTCTGGGTGAAATTCACACGGTCTCTAATGAACTGATGAGATTTGAATGAATCACATATTTCTTACATGTGAGAGAATCAGATATTTTCCAGTGGCATAAATATATACAGTTATAATTGTTATACTTGATTTTATCTGAAATGTGGGAAGAGTTTAGTTTGAGAAAGAAAATAACTTCATGTAACATTGCATTTTAAAATGTATAATTGCAGGTAGTAGCAAATCAGACTTATTAAGATCTAGCAACCTGAAGATGAGGGTTTATGAATCCAAACACGTGGTCGAAAAGGTTTTCCTGGAAAATTTGTATCTGAATGTGCTGTCATAAGATTGGCACTGCCTTGGGTGCCTCAAATCATGTGCTAAAGGCAGAAGTCACAAGAATTAGCTTGCTGATCGGAAATTTACCTTCTAAATCACATTTTCCCAAATGCAGCATAACAGCTATGCCTCTTCTTGGAGCAGGACCCAATTAATCAGGCACAGAGAGTCACTATATTTGCAGAGTTGCTATCAGTTTTATTTCAAGGGTGAGATCCTATAACAAGGAAGAAGTAGTAGCTCTGCACCACACCTGCCTGTGACGGAATTAAAACATAAGGTGAGCCAAAGCAGAGATTCTTGTCTACAATCTGAAAGATAGCAATTTTGCTAAACAAAGTGAAAAGTGAATGAAAACACGCATGTTATGATGAAAGCGTATCACAATATTGGCTCACTAACCAGTGTAGTAAATATTTGTGTATTGGCAGCACAAAACTGAAAACTGTGAGCCGGGCTTCAAAAATCATTGCATCCACAGATCACAAATTTTAATAATCGAGATTATTATGAATTAGTCTTGTTTGTAATTTCTCAGGGGACTTCCTCTTCATATTTTCTAATACAACATATACATGGGAATCATGCCAGTTCTTACTCATATACATCTTGTACATTGCATAGAGTGCATTGTGTCTCTCTGCTTCAGGGTTTCTTTCTTTGATGATCAAACTAAAATTGCTGACTCACTAGGGTTTTTTCTGTTAATAAATTTACACAGGCACATTACACCAACACCTTTTATAGTAATAAGAAATTATAAAGCACCAGTGTTCCAGTTTGATGTTTTTGCCCTAGTACCAGCAAAAAGACTATATATGGTTACATGTAAGTTGTACTCTCAACAGCAGGACTGGTGAAGTCTTATTTCCGATACATCTCTGTCCTTTTTCCCCTAAAATACATCTCTTTGCCTGTTACAGTAGGTACCTCTTGCCACCCTGTCACCTATGAAACTTTCACCAAGCAAGGAACAGCAGTATTGGTCTGAAACAATGTGCACGTTGACTTTCTGGCCACTGCGAAGACAGAGGCTAATTTAGGCATGTTGCCTTTACCCAGATGAGGATAAATATCCCATAGTGTGATTGAGTAACCACATCACCTGGTATGCTTCCTAAGTAAAACATGTTGCACGTGGCAAAGCGACTGAAATATTAGTGGACTGACTTTTCTGTTTTAACTCAGATTAACTTCAGCCAAACTGTATGTGTTGTAACTGATGAACGATGATGAGAGAAGAGGGATGAAAACTGATGTCTAGGTTGATTTACAGCCCCTCTTCTAATTCATAAGGCAGTGAAAAAGATGTAGACCTCTAATAGGCTTTCGAAGTATAGATTTTTCAAGAATAACTTCAGACTTTTATCACAAGGCAAGCCACAAGAAGATATTGGGGAAACAAAAGCAAGAGAAATGCTGATACGAAAAATGGCATAGAAGTGGTAAACCCTTTCTCCACGTCAGATCTTCTTTAATCACGAGGAACTGAGACTAACTGCACCCAGTTTTAACCATGAAGCAAGTAATGAAACTGGTACAACTACCCAATACACTTGTAGTGGTATAGTTTCATTTTAATGACAAAAAGATAAAACAATATTTCTGTCTTGAAACTGTCTTTCTCTGGCACTCATAACCATTGCTTGCAGATGTTCCTATCTGCAGGTATCACGAAATGCTTCATTTGTTAGGAGTCTGAAGCTTGTCTTTTCTCACCACGCTGACCATCCGAATTTTATGAGACATTAGGACTTAGGTATTTTAGATTTTAAGGTCTGTTTCTGCATGTTAAGTTCATGACTATTGTACTGCATGTGTTCTTTAAACATTATTTGTATTTTATTGCTCCTTGTTAAATATTTTAGCAAATTTCTTTTAAGCTAACTAATTTTGAATAGACTGGTTCCTTTGGGCAAGTTTTTTAAACTTCCCTTGTCCACTCCAGGGTCAACAGAATTAAATTTCCTTCTCACAGTTCTTCAAAATTCTGTCAGGGCTTCATTTCTGTACTTCAGGTATCTGACCATAATGGTCAAAAATGCACTCCATGAAAAATTTGATAGCAGGGCCTATTACTAGAGGTGAGATAGCTTTGTAGCTGCCGGTAGCCACACAGGGACTTAAGGACATCTGAAATGATAAATCACAGCTATTGCCCCAGAGTTGCCTTTCTAACTGCATTAGAGGAGCAGACAAGCACCTACAGTTCTGCCTGCTACAGCTGAGCTGACATAAGGCAGGTCTTATAACATGCCCCCTGCAAACGACTACGGAACCTGACATTGCCTCACACTTGCTTTTAAGAAGAACAACACAAAGCCCTTCCTGAGAAGCTACTTTCCATTGCAGTCCTAACATTGCAAAGCTCAAAAAAGGGGCCCTCAATGTAGCTGCCTGGGACAAATTCTGCCCCGGGATATGTGTATCTGATTCAGACGGAGGTCACCATTTTCTGAGTCTTAAAAGTAGATGGTGAAGGAATGTCTTATGTACCCTGAATTGAATCATCTCATAAAAAATGAATGAACAAAATTATCATCCAGGAACATTAAAATCTGCTCTTGAGGAGTACTGGGACAAGCTGATGTTCAGCTTGCCAACAAGTTATTGATCAGGAAAGTTTTGTTGTTTGTTGTTTTTTAAAAAAAGATTTTGTATCAGCATCTAACTATCAGATGAACATTTTTCAAATGTAAGTGCCAATTCATCGTACTAAAAACATTGCATAAAATATAACATTTTGTATTTTAATAAATAGCTGGGAGACAGAGTGCAGTGCTGCTCAGTCTTAAATACTCCAAGCATTAAAAATTAGTCTAAAATTTGAAATCTTTATTCACTCCTCAGAAGAAAAAGAAAACCTGCTCCTGTAAAACCTTGGTCTTTAACTGCTTCACAGGAAGAATTTTTTTTCTAGCAAATCCATACAAGGCAGACAGAACTTTGGCTTTAAAACTATATTTGTGGTAATAAAGAAAGATTTTTCTTAAAAGCAAATAGGCAACACAAGTCATTAGATACTTTCCTTATGCCTAAGTCTCAGGCACAGATAAAGCTGTATGAGCATGGGTTAATAAATACTAACGTTTTGAACTTTTAACTCAGTGCTCTGTATAAGTTAAGGGATGTATATAGGAGGGAGGTATTCTTATCTCTCTGGTTCTTCACAGATTGCAGGGTGTTTCTCGTATATCCAAATCAAAGTCTTTTATTAAATGAAGTATTCCCTCTTTTTAATAAATGTGGCAAGTGTTTTCATATCTAGGTAAGTTTATTTGTTTAAATAGCTCCCATATACAGCTGAGTGATTTGAAAGGAAATAGGAAAGCTTGCACAATGGGATATGGTTGCTGAGTGATGTCTATGGGGACTGCTTAGTGTTGATAAATAACTAAGGAATTTGTCTATCAACATTTTGCATAAATGTCAGTCATAGAACTTGTGGTTGGGTTGAGGCAGCCCTGAATGACGATGTATTTCTCATTTACGTACAAGCTTTAAAGGGGAAGAATAAGGAAACAGAGAACTTATCTCAGAGCAGCATACATTTTTTGAATGTGGGTGTCCTCCAGCAGAGTCTTCTCCAATTGCTTCCTGTGAGACTGCAGAATTCAAACAAAACCCAGACCAACTCATGCCTTTGGCAGGTTAGCAAAGTAATATGAACGTGTTCCATGCCTAAAATATTACATTTCAAAGAGTCCTTTACATTAAGTCCGGTATCAGATTTGTCAAGTTTATAGGCTCTTAAAAACAAGACCGTCATTTCAGATGTGAGAGAAAGCTAGACAGAAAATGCACTAATAGCCTTTTTTAAGTTTTACACTTATTCAGACAATTAACAAATTATATGTAAGAAATTGAAATTCCCAGATACCTCCACAAAGCTGAAACAGTAACAAGAAATAATACTATGGGGATGGAACAGATGTTTTGACAGACTATATTTCTCCTTCTATTTAGATAAAAATAGATCTTTTTGTATTAGACGAGTCTGAATCAGCTCACCCAAAAAGCACATAGTGTAGCTCCATTATCCTCCCAGTACACTGAGCTCACTCTGGGTTAGCTCTACCTCCAAAGCAGTTAGGAGCACGCATACAATGTTCACAAACAGGCCCCAGTGACTTGATAAAGCACAGTCTGGTATTATTTCAGATTAGGAGGGCCTATAGAATTTCTTTAGTATTCAACTTTTCCCTAATTAGTCAACTAAAAATAGCCTGAGATTGGTATGCATAGTAGCTATCACAACATCTTCATAGCACCAAACAACCTCTTTGCTTTTAAGATCCCTGGTAAGTGATATATACGGGCTTATCTCTTCTCTCTTTGCAAATGCTGTAAAGCGGGGATAACTTGAGGTCTCTCTTGGTTTACATAAATACAAATGAGAGCAGAACCAGGACCAAAGGCCTTACAAGTATTGTCTACCAGACTGCAAAGCTACGAAATGCAACATTGGCGAAATGCCGAAATTGGCCACTGCTGGGCCTGAGAACATTCAGGAAGCTTGGCTAGAATTCCTTCTTTCATAATATACCAGTACAAGAAGGATTTTAAACTCTAAATGCCCCAAGACTCATCTTTTGTAAGGGAGCCTCAGCATTTGAAAACCCACAGAAAATCATCTATCTGTGACAGTTTGAATCTAATACTCTTGCTACTATATAAAACTTCACAAACTGCAAAAATAGATGATGACCACTTTTGTTAGCTTAGATGTTACTTTGATTACGTTTTATATATCCTAAAATCCCCATACAAATAGAGTAAGTTAAAGCTATCTTATATGCTAAACAGTGATGGAGGATAATAGCAGAGAAGGTCACTACAGGAAAACTAAATACTTCAAGAAATGGTAGTGATCTTCTGTAAGAGGGCATCTTCCCTGTTGAGACAACAGTGCCCTACTCGATGTGGAGTAGGATGAGCTTTGCTTTCTTGACTTCAGTAGAACTTCAGTGAACTGTGACACTGATGAAGGCAGGATGCTTATGGGGAAGGATTCCTGAAAAATCACAATTTAAGAACTTAATTTATTACGGACATCTTAAAAAATACTCTTCTTTTTTTAATGCAAAACTTCAAACTGGAATTAAACCTTCAGAATCATATTTTTTATTAAATGTAGAGCTACAGTGGGACTGATGGAGACAATGCACTCACAATACAGACCCAGATACACTAACTCAATATACAGAAAAAAATGATGCTTTGTTGCTTTTCCCTAAACTTCTACAAGTGTTTTATTTTTATTTTTTACCCCAACTTCAGTAATTCTCAGCATCTCTAAACCACCGTTGTTTCATTGATTGTGATGGAAATACTGAATTTAAAAGAACAATGATATCCACTGAAAGCTTTTACTTTCATATGCATTAAGTGAAGAAAGGCCTTGGATAAGATAAACAGTGTTCAGTAATGGTAGTAACTGCTTGTGCTCTCATCAAATCTTAACCCAAAGTCAGACACCTAAAAAAGGTCAACAAGTGCACAAACATCTACACTTCAGTTTGGTGTGCACATTTTAGTCTGGGAAAATAGATTGCAGAGTAATCTGAAGCTTTAGGTAACAAAGCAAAAATACAGATTTAGTCCATTACAATGGCAAGGAGACAAAGAGAATAGCTTCTTGGAGTCAGACGCGGGGTGGGGGGGGCAGTTTCATCTGGCTTCAATACCACGGAAAATAAGACAAAATCTTTAGGAAGTGTGCATAGGACTAAGCATTCACTGAGACTGAGGAGTTTACTGATGTACCTTTTAAGAGTAAGTGACAACGTTCTTCTTACTGTGTATTTTAATATCTTAATAATTTTAGTTAATTCAAATAAGGCCCAAGCCTGAAAATACTGAAAACACGTCACTTACTCTGTTCTCTACTTAACTCTGTTAAGATACTCAATACTTTTCTATACTCCTGTCTCTCCTGAAACTCAAACAAACATCAAAGATGAAACAGGAAACCTGTGGAAGAGAGACTTACACCTCTTTTTAACTAAGATAATTTTCAGGTTTGTTACTTTTTAAAATACTGGGTCCTTCAATTGCAGACAAAAAAAACTCCTAAGGAAATGACAAATCACATTTCTATGGAATACAATTCCTGATATCAGAATAGTTCAACTTAAGAACAACTCCTTGATCTCTGTGGAAGACTAATTATACATATATACATATATTACACTATTTCATGTCATACACACTTTCTCTCATTCCCATTTGCTATGTATATATCACTATAAGTTTGATTCTAGATGCATTCTCCGCTTGTACCTGATTAAGAATTCATACCATCTCAGTGGAAAATTGGTAAGCGAAGGAATTATAATTTTCTTAAAACATTCCACCAATGATTAAAGACATCATCTAAGATACTTAATTATAAATAGACTATTTTAATCTTATTTACTTACCTTCAGTTATTAAAAAAATCAGGGTTTTTTTCCTTTTTTTTTTAATATTCCTAACTAGACACTGTGCATGGTACACATTTGTATTACCTCTAGTTTGTAACCATTTTAATTTTTGGAAAAAAAACATTCTAAACTAAGAAAAAAATATGTTCTGATCTGAAACTTCAAAATGCTGTTATTCCAGTTGGCACATTCAATATCAAGAGTCAAAAAGCCAATGAAATGTAACTGGTAACAGCTAGTTAACAAATACAACTCTGTTGAATTATTACATTTAGAGAGCTCTTATTATATTACTTAACCTTGCAGTGAACTAGAAAATGAATGTGGTCATTCTAAACTGGTTAAACCAGAAAATGTGTTTTATACAGATGTGTCTAATGTAGTTTTGTGACAGAGAAATTGAGTAAAAATCTTAAAAACTATGCAACTGCAGTTTTAAATTAGAGTAATACTTTTAAACCTTTTTTTCTTTCTGCCTTTTATTTTTCATTTCTGGTTATCCTTATCACCCTTTATTCACCATTTTAAAAGCTTGTATTCAAATGTTTCCTTTTTTCTTTCCAAAGTCTTATCTTTTTGTAGTATTAAAAAAAGAATTTTATTCAGAATTGGAGATTTTTTTTAAATCTTCTCTGTAGTGATTCATTCTCACCATTTATTATTTTCATGAAGCCCTGAGTGTTAACTAACGATTTTCTGCTTTTCCTGATGAAATCAGCCAGAGAATGCCTTTGATTTCCACATGACAATACCCAGCACTCGAGCTGTGTCTGCCTGCTCCCTCAGAAGTTGTCCCCATGAAGTGTCCCGGGCTGAACTGCCTCAGCTGCGTGCCCGCTTCAAAACCTCGGGGCACCACGGGAGCCCTTCAGTTGCGTTTGTCGTTCGGCAGAAATGAGGTTTCTCTGTGGGGACAGCTAGCACATAAATTTCACGTAAACTTTCACCTGGTGGGGCCTTTAACAGCAGCACTGTGTGGGGCTTGTCTGCACCACAAACTGCTCGCGACCCGGCGTAAGGACCGGTGAGGAGAGGATGCTTCGTGAGGTGCTCCCCTGCAGGCCGACGCCGCACCGCTACAGCTGCCACAGTTATTAATATCACTGTACTGAGTGAAAATATGTGGATGCTCATTTAAATTACTATCATTTAAAAATTTCAATTAAGATAAATTATTGTCCTCAAACTTTCCTTCACCCGATCCTTTACCTCCGTCAATCCAGTGGTGCGTTCCCAAGCTATAGGTGGTGTGGTGTCCTCCACGGCTGTCCTCCAGTCTGGATGGGGTGCCTGTGGCAAGGCACAGGCAGCAGGTGGGCTGCAGGGGTGGCCTCTGTGAGGAGAGACCAGGGGCTGCCCTGTGAGGGACAAAGCCAGTTCCAGCCGGCTCCACTGCATATTTAAGAAAGGGCAAAATATTTAAGAAAAGGCAAAAAAACACTGGATGAGGAGAGGAGGAGGGAAGAAAGAGTGAGAAACGACAGCAGGAACACCAAGATCAGAGGAGAAGATGGGGCACTGCAGGCACTGGAGCAGATATTTCCCTGCAGCCCATGGAGAGGACCACTCCAGAGTGGATATCCACACTGTACTCCATGGAGGACCCCACACCAGAGCAAAAGGATGTTTCTTGAAGGACTGCAGCCCATGGAAAGCCCACACTGGAGCAGGGAAAAAACACAAGGAAGAGGAAGCTGCAGAGAAGAACTGATATGTAGTGACCATAATCCCCCCCCTCTCCCTGCACCACTTAGTGGCAGGTAAAGAAACCTGGAGTGAAGCGGCACCTGGGAGAGAGGGGAGGGAAGTTCTTGTTTTAATGTTTGTCTCCATTTCTCACTACCCAAATCTCTTTTAAGTGGTAATAAATTGAATTAATTTTTCCCAAGTCAGGTCTCTTTTGCCTACAATAGTAACCAGTAAACAATCTCTCTGTCTTTGTCTTGACCCATGAGCTTTCTCACCCCATTTTCTGCCCCAAAGGAGGGAAGAAGGAGTGGCTGGGTGTGAATTTTGCTGTTTGTCAAGGCTAACCCACCACACAGTCCCAAGTTTACGTTAGTTGTCCAGACTACTTGGGAACCTGGAATTGGGGCAATCCACGTTGGGGTATTTTTGTTCCGTTTTTTTATTTATTTGTTTGGGTTTTGATTAGGCTTTTGGTGACTTTCTGAGAAGAATCCTGATAATGCCAGCAGATAAGGCTGGTTGACAATCTTTATTCAACCCAGACCCAGGATGTCTATAAGGGCAATGCAAATGACTGCAGGTGAGTATAGGAGTTTGCCTGAGATTCAGGTATGAGATTCAGGATGCTTCTAGGTGTATTCAGTAAGCACCAATATAGCAATATAGACAGAGTGCCAGAACTGGCCTTGGAGATGGATCAAAGCAGACATGGAGAGATGCTAACTCCAAGAAAGGAGTCTAGGGATTGTAGAGACCAAAAGCAAAGCAGCTCCCACAGTATTCTCTGAAGTTTTCCAAAAGCTGGCTGAAGCAATGTTTTCCTCATTTCATTTCAGGTGCCAAGAACAAACTCATGATTTTTTTGGCTCTCCTATATTAAGGACTATCTGACCATGATGACTGGACAAATGTGGTAAGGTAAAGGACTTTCAGGAGAGATAACTGCTGGCTTGTAGTCAGCAACGTTCAATATGCATTTTTGCCAATAGCTCAAATTGTTCAGGACAAGAGGATTGGAGAAAGAAATAAAAGTAAGAAGAGCTCAGTTGTGGACAGATTAAACTTGGAACTAACCTCAGCAAACTCCTGAACGAATGAGTTCGTACTCGATGTAATGCTATTTCTGAGGGATTTTTTGACCTGTTTGGCTTAGATCTGTGTTACTGAGACAATGGGTTAATTTGAAAACTGTCTAAGCTGCAACATGACCCAGCTCACCATAAGAGTGACACAGTGACAAATACATTTGTGAAACTTCTGCTAGAGATGCTTTCCCTTCTGTCTGGCTAATCTATGAAGGTATGACAGAGAGAGCCTGTGACAGAGCTAAAATTCTGGGTAGGCTTACCTGCCACTTGGGAATATTATTAGTAACCCAATCCAGACGTAAATAAAGGTTTGTTTCATTAGGCTCATTAGACATATTTTTGACAGAGATACCAAATTTTGTCATACAACAGTGACTATGAGTAGAAAGACGCATTCTCAATGTAAAGACCATACCAGGCTTATCAAACTGCAGCTTGGCCAGCTTCCCAGAAGATTCCCAACAGCTCAGACTGAGTCCCTGAGAAGATTTCTTTCTTAGGATCGGGAGTGTAATATGAGTGGACTGAAAAAAATGGCCAAAATCAGGCTGGACCTGTAGAAAAAACAGGAACCAGAGAGATGTGATTCAGTCAGAAGCTTGTTGAGCCAGAAAGATATTAAGGTTTGGGGCAACCTGCTCTATGTGACCCTGCTTGAGCAGGGGGGTTGAACAAGATGACCTCCAGATGTGCTTTCCAACCTCAACCAATCTGTGATTCAGTGAGACTACAAGTGTTTTATCTAGCCCAAAAAATGACCTTACCAAGTGAGTATGACTGAGATTGCTTTGAGCTATGTTTCTAATCTAAGTCATAGACCAGGCCAGTTTGTAACTGGGAAGCTCTCTAAACTGCATGGGAATATGAACACCGTCTTGCTTCTTTCCAGGCCTCCCCATTTCAAACTGGATTAAAAAGTTTGAAGAAATAAAGCATGATAAAGCCTGGTAGAACAGACTGAAATGGTGTGGCAGCAGAGGGACCAACCAAATCAACGTCAACTTTTTTTTTTTTCTGTCTTCTCTCATCAGTGTTGCTCTACGCTTTTGCATGCTGGATAAGGTAAAGGTGGTACTTTTTTCTAAGTGATGCCAGTAACTGGGGTCATCCATGTCGGTAAGTGGGAGAGGGGAACAAGCTGGTGTAGGTAACAGCTCTTACCATTTATGGAAGAGGCTAGGGTCAAAGACAACAAAAGCTGGCAGTAATATTGCACAGAAAGACTTACTGTGATTGACGGGTGTCATCTTAGGTTCACATGCAAGTAGTTGCTAATTATATTTTGGTCACCTGACAACTCTGCTAGAGCTTTTCTTTATTTTGGAGCAGGATCCCCAACGGATGAGCATGCTGCCAAACACAGGCTAAGAGGAGGGCAGATGCTGTGGCTGGGCTCATCTTTCTAGGTGATTCTCCACTTGTCATTGCAGTGGTAAATTGGGACCTGGCTACCATCAGGGATGTAGCCTCTTGACTGCGTAGCACAGGACATTCCTCTGAGGTATGGAGGTAAGGTGTCCCCACCTGGGAGGGTTCCGAGCCAAGAATTAGTGTATTGATGGTATTACAGAGTTTCTGAAGGGGATCCTTGGGTATGAAGGTAAGCTGGTGGCAGGATACAGAGGTGCAGGCTGTGCTGGAGCCTCTGAGACACGTGGTGGCAGATTCCAGGCACAGCAAGGGCTCATCAAGGATTGGGTGCATTCAGAGTTTCTTCTCTTCCCAATTAAAATCAGCCAGGGCTCTTTCCTGATGACCTGGAAGAGTGATACTACTGTGCATCAACCCATTGATGACATGGATGGGGCAACAATGGAAAAGAGGCACCAAGAGGGATCTTACAGCACCTCACTTGCAGTCCAGGCCAGATTCTCCTGAAATCAGAGGGAACACTTCCAGGTATTTCAGATGTAAAGCACCAAGCACTAATTTAGCTTTTGTTACTCAAGACAGCTAGGAAGTATTAAATCAGAACAGTTCAAATATACATTATGATGTCCTGAGAGTTTAGACCTTGAGGACAGAGGACTACCTACAAGTAAACCTGGGGATCCTTCTTGAAAAGGAACGAGTAATAGTCCCATTGTTGTATTTAAATGACTTCAAGAGTGGGAGTGCTTGTTAGCTCAGCCTGATATTTCTCTACCTACAGACTGCTGCCAAATTACATATTTTATTAACATGAAGTGGAAAGAAGGACTTTATGACTTCCTTTTCCTATTTACTCTCCTGGCACCTTGGAATCCCATCTAACCCAGTCCTACCCTGCAGACAATTTTCCCAAGCATTTATTACATTAATTTCTTTAATATTTTAAGTACCTTTATATTTCTAATTTGAAAACCAGATTGAATTTTCTGATGCATTTCTGTTGATGTTGCCTGAAATATTCAGCCCTTGAATTTATACTGAATTTATGTCAATGCCCAAGACTCTCAGAATGATAGTGAATGCACTTGTAACCTTTTTTCAATTATCTTTCAGCTGTATCAATTACCTTTTGGTGGATTTACATTACTGCTCTGGTGCTATAGCATCAGTCCACCTATTAACATATGAGGAATATTCTATACTGGCTGATAACAGTGTGCCCTTAGGATATGTCTGGATATTGAAGTCAATACTAGAAACATGCTCAATTGCTTTTGGTGAGCACTGATTTTTAAATATTATGATATTATTTCATTTAATTATACTAATGTATGAGAGTATCCTATGATAAATACAGGGATGCTTTGATCTTAATCACTGATCCATTTTTCATAAATACACAGCTTTTTTAGCTGTCTAGTAACAATGATAATGAGAAAGTGCAGGGCTTTTTTTTCTATGGCAAAAGGGGAATAAAATAATTTTACATGCCAGAAATGCACGATAAAACTGGCAGGGGGGTTATAGTTACATCACAAAAATGTATTAATACATTCTTGAAAAAGTGATAAAATATATGGTTATAGCCACTACTTGCTATGAAGTTGTCTTATAGTGCCCAAATCCTACAGCAATAAATTGATTAGGAATTAGTTTGTTTTTCAGTAACTAAGAAACCCCATCAAAGCCTCAGATGACACTGTAAAGGAGATGAGCTCCATTACAGGTAATACAGTTACAGAGAAATATTTAGGCCCAACTGAATGTTTTAGATTGAAGGAATCCATGTCCAGGTACAAAACAAGCAAAGGAAGTTTAGTTAGAAAGCAAATTTTCTAACTAAACAAAGAAAAAAAATATCAGGCCTAATGGAGGTGACTGGAGATGTTTACTAGCAGATGTGTGTACTTGGATGGAATTACCTATAGTGAGGGAACAGGAGGAGAGTCTTGGTGGTAAAATGCCAGAGGAAATAACAGGGAATGGGCCTTGGGTTTTACAGGCAGACCTTGTGTTAAGCCAGGTTATGAAGTTAACAGAAAGGCTTACTCCAATGCTAATTAATACCTGAACTGAAATACCCTTATATGGCTTTAAAACGAGATGTATAACAGACAACCACGTGGACGAAATTTTTGCTGAAACAAAACTCAGATGGTACCAAATTCTGAAAATGGACCAAGGCTCCAGACTTTCAGGAATGAAAACTGCCAGCTCTTGCTTAATAACTGTGGCCACCAGCTTTATGTCCTGCCTCCACACAGAGAAAAGCAGCAGCCAAAAAGCACCTGTAATCTCTTAATCTCATCGGTAGAATCCAGCCCTTGGATTTTTTCCCAAACACTTGACATTTTTTCCTAATCTCTGTTTCCATTGGGGACTAGCCCTCTGTTACCATCAGAGGCCTTCTCCCTCTTTTTTTCCTGTTTCTTATGCCTTTCCCAACCCCCTCCTCATTCTCTTGGTCCTTCTACCTCTTGCTTCAATTCTTATTGCTGCTTTAACATTCATCATCTTCTCCCTCCCTGAAAACTATAATGAAAACATTCAATTCATAGAAAGAGTTTCACACTATCAGTGTCATTGGCTTGCCACAATCCCAGCCATTTTGTTGGTTTTATCCTTTTCTTTGGTTGTTCTTATCCCTTGTTTTAGTCTTATGCTTTGCACATATATTCTTTATTGCCAATATAATGCTTCTGCCTTTTTTTTTTTAGGCATTTGTATAAAGTTTCACCTGAAAATAACACTTGAACAATAGTGAATATGATGTGAAAATATAACTTCCAGATTTGATTTAGATTAAAAAAAAAAAAACAATAGTCAAATTAGATGTTTCTAAATCTTGCAATTTGGAAAGAGATGAGTAGAAGAGGGTTTGTACAAAGGAAAATCAGGGTTCAAATTTTGACACAGATTCCAAGGCTTGAAAAAACTTTGTTATCATCCAGTCTGGGAACATCTTTGATTGCTTGACAAGATCTGGAAGATTTTTTTTTTAATTAATTGATGTTTTAACTGTATGCTTTTTAAAAGGAAAAGTTTCAATCTGTTTTTTAAAAATGTGTGGCAGAGATGCACATACATTAACTGTTCCAATTCTTAATTACTCTCAGTCTTATAAAAATACAGTGGTTTTTTCTAGTCTAAACTTGTATATTTTAAACTCTTAGGCATAGGAATTTTTTATGCATTTATCTGATAAAGAACACTCTAATCCAGTTCTCTTCCCCATTAAATATTTTTACTTTGTTATCAGCCCACCTTATGAACATCTCTTAGATAAACTTCAGCTCCTTTAATATTCTTTTGTAAAGAAAGGATTCTCCAGTCTCCTTTACCGCTATTTTTTTCCTTGCAAACATCCTCATTTTAAGTAGCACTTTAGCCCCTCATATTAATATTTAAGCTCTTAAATAAATTACTTGCTTTTTCAATATCTTTCAGAGGTCAATAGAAGGTATGGAGACTTTGCTCCTTGCCAGATCAGGCCAGGAATTGTCACTACATTTGGTCTTATGAACTTAACCCGATTCACCCATTTTGGACAGAGAAGTTCTAGCTACGCATTATGCCTGCAGAGAGCAATGTTCTCTTGTAATTTCACCTGATTTGCATGGGAATAATTAAGATTATTTTTTTTTTAAAGCGAACTCTTGCCATTGATCTAATCTCATTATAATGTTAATATTTAATTCACACAGACTCTTATCTCCTCTCTTTCACTGGTCTTGCTGCATTACTTTCAGTATTTCTAATAAGGAAATAATATATCCTAAATTACTTCTACAAAGTAGAAGGGAAATGGATACTAAATGCTTTTTTCCCCCCAAGGTTGCTATTTCAACCCTAACTCACAAAAAATGCAGTGTTCCAGTTTAACCCTAGCAGTGTCCTCTGGGTCTGCTTTGTTGATTCTGTTACTTCACTGACCAGAGATAAATACATAACTCTAGCACTAAATGCATAGGATTAGGCCAAGTTTATTTTCTTTTGGTGTTATTTTGAATTTAGAAGCCAATCCTTGCATCATCAGGTTAATCTTGAAAAACAAAATAAACCAGCTAAAGTTTCCTAAATGCTCCTAAACTTTGTGATGAATATGATAAATTTTAATTCTTTCTATTTAGATCTATAGTGGTAGATGTTATCTAAACTATCTGTTATCTATGCAGTTCTTAAAATCTTGTATTAATTATCACTAAAATTGTTGATATAATTAAAACTAGAGACAGAAAAAAGAGATACAGACAAAGCAAAAAAATCAGGAACTAATTAGAGCATAATTGCAACAGCTCACTAATAGATCATGGAGGAATGAATGTTAATGATCTCTTATGCATCATTACAATTGTTTTATGGAGTACTTCTCATTGAGTATGTTATTAATGTATTCGGGGCAAATGGCCCAAGTATAATTTCTCTCCACATATACATTCCAAAGGAGGAATGGCTGGATATAAGATACTGTGGTTGGATTGCTTTGTTACATTGACCAGAGATGACAAAATAGTGCCTCAGAGACTATTAAAAGTCGATATAACTTAAAGTAGTTTTCAGGCCGCTCTGGTTTAGACTGGGGAGATTAAATGGTTCCAGAACCTCTGGAATCAGGAAGGCAAAAGTAACTTACAGCCATTTCTACCCCGATCCTCAAGATCTGCATTCGGGAGAGCCTGATCTGACTCAGAGATGGCAACCTTGGCCTGAAGACTCCAAGCTCTGGCATGGCTGTTCATACCTGTATACAGCTGGAGATCTCAGACACCAAATGCCGTGTAGGAGAATCAACAGTTCAGAAATGCCTTTGTACCTTTTTGTCCTTGCGTGACCTCTCCTCTCACACTGATACTCATAGATATCTTCCCCTCTTTCAATCTCTGCTATAAAATCCTTTTTAAGAATTCCTTCGACATAAAAGCTGAAAGAAACACATTCTGGAGTGCAAGTCATCTTCACCCACTTACTCACACCTCATGTAGCTTTTGTTGTTGTTTGTCTCTTTAAGGCCACTGGCTCAGTTCTTCTATCAAATACTTAGAAGAATAACCTGTAGATAGACGTAAGGTTTCTCTGACACATTATAGTGCCAACAAAAGGTCACTTTAGTAATGAACAGCATAATTAATTTCTGATTATTGTTGGGGTTGAAGTGTGGCAAAAATTTCTTTCTTGTGTATGTTGTACATCATTAGTGACTGACATTATTTATGTATATTTCTGTGAAATTTTCTAGAAATAAGAGAGCTGGTGAGCAATATGCACTCATATTTCTATTCTTCCCAAATTTAATTAGCTCAACTGAGTCACAAGAAAGGATCCTTGTTGTCTTTGAACTGACCCTTTAAAGCTTAAGCAAATTAAGTCATTTATGAACAGCACTTCTACTAAATTATTCAAAGCATGATTTTACAATAGCTGGTCAACCTCTTTCCTACCCCCAAAATATTAGAATGAGTACAGGGGGAAAAATTTGCTTAAGCATTTCTATTTATCCCAAAGCAAAGTTTCGTAATACCGACTCTCCATTCCTAAACCAAAATAAGCTGCTAGAAATCACACATTATTTTACAAAATTAAGTGCAACATACCATAAATGGGAAAACAAAGATAAAGCTAGGAAACATTTGCCATGTCCAACATTGTCCGGAAGAAACTACTTCATTGCTCACAGCAAACTTGTACTATACACCCTACATATATTTGAAACCAGGATATACTTAGTCTCAGGAATGAAGAATGGATTCTTGGAGAAATACTCTGTCTCTGAGGAAGGTGTTCCTAGAAGCTGGCCGCAGTAATGTAAGGCATGTTGAGATAATTCTAGTTCAGAAGGGTGATTAAGACCAAACATTTAATAAAGATAAGAAATTTAAAAAAGATTCTGAAATTCATACCTCACATTCATGTATCTTATATGAAATGCCATAGATAAGGAGTTGGAAGCCACCTTGCAGCTAGAAAGCTACATCCTAGTTACCATTACTGAAACTTGGTGGGACCAAACCCATGACTGGAGTGCTGCTATTGATGGCTACAGGCTGTTCAGAAAGGACAGGCAAGGAAGGAGGACTGGAGGCATTGCCCTTTACATCAAGAAGTGGATAGAGTGTGAAGAATAGCCACAAGCAAGTTGAAAGCTTATGAGTAAGAATTACAGACCCAGGTAACAAAGGGAACCTCATGGCTGGTGTCTACTACAGGCCACCCAATGAAGGGGCGCCTATTGACAAAGTCTTCTTACTCCAGCTACATGATGCATCGCGCTCACAGGCTCTTGTCCTACTGGGGGACTTCGACCAGCCCAACATCTGCTAGAAAAGTAGCACGGTGAGCTATAGGCAATATAATAGACTCCTGGAATGCATTGAGGATAACTTAAGCCAGATAATAGACGGCCCTACCAGAGGGGATGTGATACTGGACCTGTTGGTCACCAAAGCAAGTGAGAGTCTGTGACATCAAAGTCAGAGGCAGCCTGGGCTGCAGTGATAATGCACTGGTGATATGCGTCATATGGTGATAAAAACATGCACTCTCCATGATATTTGAAAAATCCTAGCAGTCAGGTGAAGTCCCCAACGACTGGAAAAAAAGGAAGGATTGCACCCATTTTTAAGAAGGGTAGAAAGGAGGACCCTGGGAACTACCAACCTGTCAGCCTCACCTCTGTGTCTGGGAAGATCCTCCTAGAAGCTATGCTAAGGCACATGGAAGACAGGGAGGTGACTCGAGACAGCCAGCATGGCTTCACCAAGGGCAAGTCCTGCCTGACCAACCCAGTGGCCTTCTATGATAGAGTGACTACATCAGTGGACAAGGGAAGAGCTACAGATGTCATTTATCTGGACTTCCGTAAGGCCTTTTACACAGTCTCCCATAACATCCTTCTCTCTAAATTGGACAGATAAGGATTTTGTGGGTGGACTCTTTGGTGGATGAGGAATTGGTTGAATGGTCACATCCAGAGGGTAGTGGTCAACAGCTCAACATCCAGATGGAGATTGTTGACAAGTGGTGTCCCTCAGGGGTCTGTACTGGGAGCAGTACTGTTCCATACCTTCATCAATGACATAGACAGTGGGATCAAGTGCACCCTCAGCAAGTTTGCTGACAACACCAAGATGAGTAGTGCGGTATGTCTCAGTCTGTCTTCATCTGAGAGGTGCTCCAGCCCCCTGATCATCTTTGTGGCCCTCCTCTGTGCCCACTCCAACAGGTCCCTGTCCTTCTTGTGCTGAGGACTGCAGAGCTGGACGAAGTGCTCCAGGTGGGATCTCACCAGAGCAGGGGGGCAGAATCACCTCCCTCAGCCTGCTAGCAGCACTTCTTTTGATGCAGCCCAGGGTACGGTTGGCCTTCAGGGCTGCAAGCGCACATTGCTGGCTCATATTGAGCTTCTTATCAACCAGCACACCCAAGTCCTCCTCAGAGCTGTTCTCAATCCATTCTCTGCCCAGCCTGTATTTGTACTTGGGATTGCCCCGACCCACGTGCAGGACCCTGCAGTTGGCCTTGTTGAACTTCATGAGGTCATGGGCCCACCTCTCAAGCCTGTCCAGGTCCATCTGGATGGCATCCCTTCCCTCCAGCATGTCAACCACTCCACACAACTTGGCGTCTTATACCAGAATAATGAAAGATTCATTATTCTTTCCTAAACTTTATTTTAAAATATAATCATGCATTTAAATAGTGAAGCATAAGTTAAATTCCCTTTTTATTCTTTCTGCTTTTTACTTTTTTCGTCTTTAAGAGTAAAAATGTCAAAATTTTTCTTTTATCAGATCAGAATGTCATTACAATAGATTGTTATGATAATGGCACCTGTCATTAACATATTTTGGGGGCATAAAGGTCATTAGTCTTATAATACTAGTGAAACTTATTGTTATATCGTGCCTGCTACACGATCTATACACAAGACTTCGAGAAACCTATTTTTTAATTTCGAATTCTGAAGGAATTATTATTATAAGTGGTTGTGACAATTGCATTGGCAATCTGGCCAGCACTGACCACATCCACAGCATGTTCTGCAGCCTTCTCCCCATGTGCCAGAGTTCCCATTTTCCCTGTTACTAAACCCTCAGCTCTTTTGTCTAATTTTCCTAGTAGCTTGTTTCCCTCTGCTAGTTTCCATCTGTCACGTTCTCCCTCACGTCCCTGTTCCATCAATGCATCATACAAATGCCTATGCCATTGTGCTTTACTTATCCACATATCTTATACATATCCACACCTTAGTTATGCACATCTGGATTCCCTGCACCCCTCCTTTTTTACCTGTATCTCCATTCCTTGCTTTCCTTTGACATCTTCCTCTCACTGGTTTCTCCTGGAAATAAATAATTCAGGGACTGAAGATCTGTAAAGTGTTTGGGATAATGAATTGCAATAGCAGGTACAATGCTGTTAAGCAACTGGACATTTACAATTAGCAATTGATTAGCTGACAATTATGCAGGTAAGTGAAACAGATGGCTGTGCTAATCATGTGCAAGAGCTGCATACATTCCTCTTTTCTCTTCCATTTCTGTTTACACCAAAATTGACTAGATTTTTCCCCCACTGTCTAGAACATCCCCTGCAGCTTTAAAATTGATTAGATAGTTTGCAAAATGCACCACGCTACTTCAAAACAAAAAAGAGAAATACTACCTAGCCTTGCCGAGCCTCACTTCACCTTATCAGACTGTACAGGTAATAAAACTGAGGGTGAAAAGCCGTCTGTAAATGTTCTGATAACATTCTGCCCTACAAACCGAGAAGGGTTAAGGCAGCGGCTTCATCTCAAATCAATGAGCATTGCATGCGTCCTTATGAAAGATTAAGTTCATGTATGTAGCTACCCTAGCATCTGTCCCTGCTTCTGCTGAAGTCAGTGAAGAAACTTCTGCCAAGTTCTGAGGAAGCAGGCTCAAGCCCTTAATATTATCCATTATAGTCATTGTTATTCATGGTTCTGTATTGATTAACCTGTCCTTAAAAAAAAAAAAA
>VZSZ01005780.1:213120-248639 GCA_013398815.1 Ibidorhyncha struthersii
GAGGACAGAGCACAGAAAGAATTGTATTAAACTGAAAGTTGCTGATCCTAGATTCTGAAATGTGCATACACTGTTGATCAAATCCTGCCAATAGCTTATGTTAAATAGTTGCAATAAAGCAAAAATTACAGCCTGAATATTTTTTTTTTTTTTAAGAACACAGTTAATTTAATTACAGCTAAACCTTACAGGCACAAGACTTGAAAAAAAATAGCTATCTGACCACTGTTGCTATATTAGCATCATTCAAATAGTTTTTAATCTCAGAAAGTGGTTCAATATTGTCTGCTTTTGTAACAATGTTGCTGTGCAGGTTGGCTGAGACTGGCAAGGAAATTTTTTCCCGCTGAGCCAAGCCAGTAACTTTGTTATGCAGTGTAATAGGTCAGATTGGCTTCTTTAGTTCTTTTCTATTGTGCAACTAACAAGGGAGGCAGGTGATGAAAAAATTCCTTTGAAGAATAATGTAACAAGGAAATAGCTATGTTAGATTACTCAATTCCAGGTCTTCTTTTTTCCAAATCATTTATTGTAACAAAGGGTCCTAGTCCTGACTATGAAACAGCAGCATGCAACATCCACTTTTCTTTTTAAATCAGCTTTTATAGAAAAAAAAAAAAATCCAATAATGCAAACGTTCCTTATTTCTGCTTAATGACCTATAACTCAAAGCTGTTGAAACTATTATACTGAAAACTTTTTTCAGGAAGATTTCCTTCCGCACTTGCAAATCTACATTTTAGATCTGAATTTCTTCAGTACCATAAAAACCTCAGTTTTGACTGGAAGTGATTACATAACTCTATTTTTCAGGTGACCATAATAGGGAGATCTCAAAATAAGGTCAAAATAAGTAGGTACCTTATCTAGAAAGCCTGTATTCTACTATTCCCTTACTCAGGCTATAGCCTCAGGTAAGTGACCTGCACCTCCACACATGTCGTCTTCAAATAAATATAAACTTTCTTATTGAATTCCATTTGCTGACAGATCAGATATTGGGAAGCCAGTTGAAATTCATCGATCTATGCAGGTTTATGTCAGCTGAGCACCTGACCCTAATCCCCTGTTCCTCAGTTTCTCTGAAAGTAAAAGACCTTTACGCACACCATTTGAGTCTGCTAAGTGACAACAGTGCATCTATCCAGCACATCATTTACAACCCAAGTGCTTAAAATTGAGGAAATTGAGTGTTAAGGTTGTCATAAATTTTAGTGTTCACAAGAAGTCTGAACCAACTCTTACTGAAGTCTACATGAGTATTTCCACTTGTTTCAGTCACAGCTGGACTGGGTCCATAATAAACAAGTATTTTGTCATACGTATAGCCAGATATGCCACGAAGAGCTGCTGATCTGTGCATACAAATGGCCTAATATGGCAGAGGCAGCAGCAAGAGGGTGTTGTATTCTAGACATTCGGTGCAGATACAAAGCCTATAGAAAGCTCAAGAAAAATTGTTGTGGGCATGAGCTATCTTTTTCTTCTCCGATTTATAGTTTTGCACCACTTAGATCAAAGAATCTGAAACACAAGGGGAAAAGGCTGGCACTTGTTTCTTCTCACTCGCCTAGAGTCCTTGTTATCAAAGGTAAGAACAGACTATCACTTTTCACTATCTGTGCAAGCTATGTACTTCATACTCCTTTTTCAAACATTTGAATAAATGCACAACTGCATAGTAAGACACTGTAGCATAATATGTGCAAAAGTAGCTCAGCTTTCCATTTATTGAGTACTCGATTCACATATTAAACCCATGGAACTAGCCCGTTCTTTTAATAACTTTATGTGAAGCTTTCTTATTCAAAATTAGCAATAATGAAGCACGTGTACTTTCTACACAGCTTGCTAGCACATGCTAACTTTAAGCATCTTACAGTAACTAACCTTAAGATTTTAAATGTTGGCAGAAGCCTTTTATCCTTGTTCATTCTATTGCATGACCAACTCCTATTAACAACAAGATTAAGGTGAAAGGATTTGAAGGCCTCTGAGCTTGTCTCTTTTTGAGGGAGAATAATTACTTCATATTCTTTTTTTCTTAAGGATTGTTTTTTTAAAAATGTCATTGACCTTTCTAAATTCAAATGGTAAAGATGTGATTAAAACAGAGTACAAATATGCAGGCAGGATTCAATTTCATAGTTAAAAGTTTACTCTGTACATGTAGACTGGATTGCTAGTGGCACAAAACTCTTGAATGAAAAGAAGTAATGGGAGAAGCACCCATAGAAACATCATTAAAATGCAGCTGGTCAAAACCTGTAGATCTGTCAAAAAGTAGATCAAAAACTTCTGTCAAAAATTGACAAATTTTTTCCACCATAACTCAAATTACAGAGACCTAAAGGCTCTATTTTTCTACTGTAATCTTGCAAAATATGGTAGTCTGTATCAAACTCATGTTGCTAAAATATTTTTTCTTCTTCTGGGTAAACTAGTAAGTTTACCTAGAAGTTTCCATTTTCATGATTTCTCTTGGAGAAAAACTAATATTTAGGAAGGAAAGTTACAGAATACAATATTCTCCAGATAAGCTTGCACAGTAGTATCATCAAATGATAACACAACTGATATTTTACAGTAACACTCCAAGTTGTATTTATCCAGACAACAGAGGTAGTTTAAGGCTATGATCTTCAACACTAAAACAGGTATATCCAGGAGAATAACAAACACCATCACAATATGCTGAAGAATCCTTTTTTTCATGCAAATCATGAGGAAGTTAGATACAACTTATAACACATGAAATCCAGTCTTTTCCTTAAGAAATAAAATAAATTCAGTCCCTGGAACTATTTATAATCTAATTATAGCTTTGATACAACTAGTGAGACAAGAAGAGAAGGTGATGCAATGTACACATTCATTATATTCCCAATTTACTTACCTCCCACCCGAATCCTGGTTTTATATATTCAACGTATGAGCTCTGGCTCAGTACTAGACCTGTCAGACTACAGCTGGCTCCTTAAATCCATATACAATGGGTATTGTATTGTACATTAAGCGTGATCCAGAGCATACTATATTTTTACCTACTTGAACCCAAACAATAGTCTCAAAGCCCTCACTGGACATAGAGCCAGACCTTAGCACATTGGGTTGGCTTGTGTTTATCATGAATTTTAATTGTGAGAAAATTGCACCTGTTCCTAACTGCCTTTCAGCTGTTAGCTGCTGCTGCATAGCTGATACCAGAAACAGATGGGGGAGAGGAGAGTTCCTCTTTCAGTAATCAGGTATTGAACTCAGCTGGGACACCAGTGTGTGGAATTAATAGCAATGCTTCAGTATGCTTGACCTCAATCCCAAACTCAACATCCAGTGAAGAGGATCTGAGATGGCTCTGGCTGTTTGCACAGTGCTGTACTTCAGCTAATAAGCCTCAGTGGAGATGGAACGGTTTTTGCAAGGAGTTAGTCCTTTTGTAGCAATTTCTGTACATATGAAGCAATTAATCTGCAATGCAGATAAACTATCCACACTGACTTGTGCGTGTTCATACCTGTGAGTGCCCAGACACACTCATTCACATGAGTACCTGTGTATGAAAGGCAAGATTCTTAGTACTATTTATATTTAGGTTTTCTGAATTTTTACAAGATCTGATTTAATTTTTCAGACATTGTGATGGATGACACTGATTCTGCCTGTAAAAACTGTTATGTTTAAAGAAAGCACCTGGGAAGCAGAGAGGAAAGTTGTCTGTTGAATTTTTTGGATGTTGTACGCTATAATACTCTGGAGGATAGAACCCCCTGAAAGGAAGAGAGGGATTAGTCCTCTGCTGAGAGCAAATGAGCAGAGAAAATTACTTTGGGTAAAGAAATTTCCAAACCTTGGTGTCATGCAAGATGGTAAAATAAAATACTGGGGATTATATATTCACAGCCTGAATATAAAAACTTTTTCTAGGAGCCCAGAGAGGACTCTGGAATTGTTTATAATTTGGAAAGCAATGAAAAGGTTTCTGGAATGATAGTATAACTTCTGGAAAGGTGACAGTATGTAAAAGGGAGATTTGGGTATGAATCCTTTTGTTCCTATTTTGTCTTACTCAAAATTCTTTCTATTCTAAGTTCATTGTGCAAGCGATGCTCATATTAAACCTAGCTTTACAGTTTTTTCTCAGAGAAAGGTTTAGGTACCCTCTTCTGAAAGCACTGCTTGACCTGAATCCTTGCACAGCTGTGTCAGACGGGGGGGGATGCGGACTTGTAAGCAGCCCTAAGCCTGAGATCAGAACCTAGTTTTACTACAGGCAAGTAAATTTCCACTACTCTGAAAACCAGGGCTGAGACTAAAAAGAAAGTTCTCATCAGAAAAGAACTTAAAACTTCTTAAATACATAGATTATATCTACGTCTTCCAATTTAGTAGCTACAGAATGGGAAGCACTAGGTTGTCAATTTCAAAGTAACCTCTGAAAGATCCCTCCAAGAGAAAGCTTTTGCCATAAGGGTTAAATATATGTCTCAAAACACTAAACTATAGCTTGAAGAAAAGATTAGGTTCAGGTATAGTTTTCTTTGGTAACTCTTTCCCATTTTCAAATTAAGAATTTAGCTCCATTGCTTTTCTGGTGCTGTACTAACCTTCTAAAGAAAAGTTTTTCCTAATATCTGATCTGAATTTCCAAGGTTCAGTAAGTCATTTACCCATTGTTTTATCGAAACTTTGTTACATGTTTATATAAAGAGCTGAACTCCCTCATGTTAATAACAGCCCTTTAAGTAGTTCTAGGCAGCCACTAGGTCACCCTTACTTCTCTTATAAGCCAGCCCTGCTTCCGCAACCCCTCCTTTTAGCCCATGGGGTCTAAGACCCTAACCATCTTTGTAGGCATCTGCTGGACCGTTGCCAGTTTCCAGAACCCCCCCGAGAGCAGGGGACAGGGAGGAAACAAGGCACATTTTTCCAGATGGAACTTCACCAGTGTCAAGTCAATGTGTCCATAATTTTCCTCAATCTGCTGGCCACGTGTTTTCTAATATAGCCCAGTATGACATTTGCCTCACTTGCAATGAGAGCACATCCTTGCCTTATGATACTCAACCTGGAGGCCACCTTATCCTCCAGGCCCTTTTCAGCAAGCTGCTTTTCAGCCAGTCACTTCTCAAACATGCACACATGCACAGGATTTGTTCTGTGGACAGATGCACAGGTTCTGCATCTGCTAGATGCAGGACCTTGAAAATCTTGTTAAACTGCAGGAGGTTTCTATAGGTGCACACCCCAGTTTTCTCAGGGTAACTATGGACTGAGGCTCTCACAATTGTCACGTTAGCTGCTGCATTAAACTAAAATTATTCATAGGATGATCCTGTGTGATCATCTGGGTAATTGATGAAAATGTTAGAAAAAAATGGGGCTCAGTATCAATGCTCAGGTACCCTTCTGATAGATCATCTGTGTTCATATCATCTTACTTAACATAGGCATTACATTTGAGTGGTTTGCCTTTAAAGATTTCAATTACATTTTTGTAGGCATGTGATTATTGGTTTGTGGATTTTGGTTTTGTGTTTTGGCTTTTTTTTTTTTTTTTTTAATTAACTTATTTCTTATCTAGCCAAAGATGTTTTATTGCCCAAGATATTTTATTGTCTGCTCTTTCAGCTGGAAAGTCATTCTCTCTACCATCACAACCCCTCCTTTGTAGAAGCTTTCCTCGCTGCCTGACTTGAGCAATGTCTTTAATTGCCTCTGCGATCTTTAGGATTTAGGTCTCAGACAGCCTTGGGATGAAGAGCTTCAGCTTCTGTGTTACCCACTGTTGTTCTGTTCTGTCCAAACTTAAACTACATCTTTGAGAAGAATGGTTGGCCATTTGGTCTGAGGGTCCCTTTCACAGGAGGACTTAGAATTATATCATGACCTTAAAAATGGTACTGTGTAGTTTAGTATTTATTGGAGCTTGCTGCTTCCTTGTAACATAACTTAAATTTTCATGAAAAACAACAAATTCCCCTAATTGGTACCTCAGGGCAAATCAAGGCAGGCTGGAAAAGTCAGACTGGAGTCTTTGCTTTACATCCATCACTATTACCTGTGAAGGCTTTGACACTTAGACAAGACCTCCTTCAGCGTGTTTGCTCATTTGTAACTCAGTGGGCTTAACAATTACACTATTAAGCCATTTATCCATTTCCTAGCAGTATTGGCTCTGCTGCCGTAAAAAGTACTTAAAGTTTGGACAATGTATGTACATATTGGGAATTACAAACTGATTTCGTAAAATCTGTTTTCAAAGTACAATAACAGCTCAATATATGCTCGAATTTGTCATGTGGCCTATTCCTAAAAATAAAACTTTGGATTAACATCAAGCTTCTCTCCTCCAAATGGTGTGCTGTATCAGCCTTTGTTCAAAGAGTTTGTATTTGAGTGGTATGTTATGTGATTAAGAAGTACTTTGGGAATTTTTAGATGGGAATTACTGTTTACTAGCTCTACTTTTGGATAATTGGTCACATTATCCACTGGCCTTTGCTGCAAGTTCACGATGTAATATGTTCTGGTACGTTTGGCTGATTGTTTTATACAAACTTTTTTAAGACTTAACTTAGATTAACAGTTTGCCAAAACACTGAATAGATTTTGGTAGCTTCGACTGTATCACATTTATAAATATATGTTATTTATATATACTGTGAAAGCAGTGCAATTCCCTCAGATGGCCAACTTTTGTGCTGGTTCTTTCCATGCAGCGGGGTTCATATCCACTTTGGGTAAACTAATGTTACCTAGACCATAAGCAATTTTCCACATTTTGTGCAGTGATTTATCCATACATTTTGTATAAAATGAGGGAGGGAGTACTTAATCTACAGTATGGATCTTAGAAGTAAAGAAGTATACAATATTAATGTTAACATTATAGAAAAAACTTCTGTAAGTATATCAGTGATAAAAGGAAGACTAAGGAAGACTAAAGAAGATGTGGGCCCTCTCCAGAAAGAAAGAGGAAACCTGGTCACGCAAGATATGGAGAAGATACTCAATGATTTTTTTTGCTTCAGTCTTTACTGGCAAGAGCTCTAATGACACCACCCAACTCTCAAAAGGCAAAACCAGGGGCTGTGAGAATGAAGAACTGCCCACTGTAGGTGAAGGTTAAGTGCGAGATCATCTAAGCAACCTGAAGGTACACAAGTCCATGGGACTTGATAAAATCCATCCATGGGTCCGGAGGGAACAGGCAGATCACGTTGCTAAACTGCTTTCCATTATACTTGAAAAGTTGTGGCAGCCTGGGGAAGTTCCCACTGACTGGAAAAGGGAAAATATAACATCCATTTTCAAAAAGAGAAAAAAGGAAGACCTGGAGAACTACAGGCCGGTCAGTCTCACCTCTGTGCCTGGCAAGATAATGGAGCAGACCTTCCTGGAAACTCTGCTACGTCACATGTAATATAAGGAGGTGACTTGTGCCAGCCAACATGGTTTCACCAAAGACAAGTCTTGCCTGACAAATTTGGTGAACTACCATGGGGTTATGGTGTTGGTGGATAAGGGGAAAGCAACACATGTCATCTACCTGGACTTGTGCAAAGCATTTGACACCGTTTCTCATGACATCTTGGTCTCTAAATTGGAGAGACATGGATTTGATGGGTGGACACTCAGTGGACAAGGAACTGGATGGATGGATGTCTGTACTCAAAGGGTTCTGGTCAATGGCTCGATGTCCAAGTGGAAATTAGCAATCAGTGGTGTTCCTCAGGGGTTGGTACTGGGACCGGTGCTGTTTAAGAGCTTTGTTGGCAACACAGACAGTGGGTTTGAGTGCACCCTCAGCAAGTTTGCTGACAACACCAAGCTGTGTGGTGCAGTCAACATGCTGGAGGGAAGGAATGCCATCCAGAGGGACCTGGACAGGCTTGAGAGGTAGGCCCATGTCAACCTCATGAAGTTCAGGTAGGCCAAGTGCAAGGTCCTGCACGTGGGTCGGGGCAATCCCAAGCACAAAAAAAAAGCATGGGCAGAGAATGGATTGAGAACAGCCCTAAGGAGAAGGACTTGGGTGTGCTGGTTGATGAGAAGCTCAACATGAGCTGGCAATGTTTGCCTGCAGCCCAGAAAGCCAACCATATCCTGGGCTGCATCAGAAGAAGTGTGGCCAGAAGGTCAAGGGAGGTGATTCGCCCCCTTTACTTCGCTCTGTTGAGATCCCACCTGGAGTACTGCCTCCAGCTCTGGAGCCCCCAACATAGGAAAGACATGGACCTGTTGGAGAGGATCCAGAGGAGGGCCACAAAGATGATCAGAGGGCTGGAGCACCTCTCCTGTGAGGACAGGCTGAGACAGTTGCGTTTGTTCAGCCTGGAGAAGAGAAGGCTCCAGGGAGACCTCATAGCAGCTTTCCAGTATCTGAAGGGGGCCTACAGGAAAGCTGGAGAGGGACTTTCTACAAGGACATGTAGTGATAGGACGAGGGGGAATGGCTTCAAACTGGAAGAGGGTAGATTTAGAATAGGTATCAGGAAGAAATTTTTCACTCTGAGGGTGGTGAGGCACTGGAACAGGTTGCCCAGAGAAGTTGTGGATGCCCCATCCCTGGAGGTGTTCAAGGCCAGGCTGGATGGGGCTTTGAGCAACCTGGTGTAGTGGGAGGTGTCGCTGCCTATGGCAGGGGGGTTGGAACTAGATAATCTTTAAGGTCCCTTCCAACCTAAACCATTTATGATTCTATTTTTCTGTGGGATTAGTGAGTTATCTCCTTGACCTCAAAAAAAACTCTTTTTTTTTATTATTTTCATTTTATTTCCTAATATATATATTTTTGATTCTGAGCTAATTTTTTATTTCAAGTCTTCAGAGCTTTGTAGGAGCAAACAATCTTTTACTATCTTACTTGGGAAATTTTCACTTTGTAACAGAACTATTATATTCTTTGGATGGTACACCATCTGCTTGCCTAACCCAAATACCCTTTCTTTTACTTAGCACCTTTTTACAGCGTGGCAAATTCTTTCTTTGGTAGTAAGTTCAAATTTTTAATGAAGTTCCCTGAAACCAAAACTGTATAAAAGGACATGAGACTGTATACAGTCCAAACCATACTTTTTTTTAAGGCAGTCATGGGCATGCAGTTGTACTGAGGAAACACAGGAAAATATTCTACTTTTGTATTTGTTTCTCTGTCTGGTGACCACAATAAGAAAATCTCCTGTTGTTCCACAACCATCTTCCACTTTTGCCTATTGCCATGAATAATATTTATCACCAAGGAAAAATTTCAATCATGAGGAATGACAATGGATTTATACTGATTCTTGTTTTGTGTGTCCCCATAGCAGAAACCCTTGTTTCGATATGCAGTGTGGTGTGAGATTAGCAGATAGAAAGAGACTTCAGGTTCCCCTACTTGAGTTAAGCTTTGAAAATAAGAATTCCTGAAAAATTAATATGGCTGCTTTCTATTTGCACTACAGAGAAAACCAATGTATTTCCAATAAAACTGACAGAATATGGCATTGACTTTTGAAAGAATGTTTACATCTGAGGGACATGACTTCTTTCTTGAGTGTACAACAGGATTGTTTAATTAAAATTTAAGTATGTGATTTTATGTTTGACTGAAAAGTAATTCTTGTGAAGATACTTCCAGCACTTTCAGATCCTTTAACTCCTATGCCTGTGAGAAACTAAAAGAATAAACAAATCAAAACACAAACTTTACATGCTGTACCTGAGTGAGGTTATGTGCTTTAGGCTTTTAGAATACAAAAGAAAATAAGGACTGTGGATCAAACAATAGCTCACTATCAATGCTTTGAAACACATTGTAATTTCAAGGTCCTCCAAGGAACGGTAGTCCACCTTTAGGAGGATGTCAGAAGAGAATGGTAAATAGTGTCAAAATAAAACTCTACTCAATGCAATGTTTATGGGCTGTGCTTGGATATATATGGCTTCTCATTCCCCTTTTTTTAAAAATTTTTTTAAATAGTTTGGATATTATCTAGGTTTTTCCCTTACTATTCACATTTTTATAGCTTGGGAGGGGCAAAAAAACATGCATTGGTGATAGAACTGCAGAGCTGTTTAAAATTATAACGTGTTTTGGGAAGAGAAGCTACTTGCTACTAAGATCCTAATTTACATTTTTGGTTCCACGTATACAATCTCCCGCTCATTTGCTTCACTCTTCAAATCATTAAATGAATATAGCCTTACAGCAGCAGTGTTAGAGCAGCACACTGCTTTGACCGAGCTGAGAATCAATTGCACAGATAACACAAGCTGTGCTTATTTCTTCCCGTGTGAGTTCTAGCCTATAAGTTTATGTGGAGGGATGTTGGTGGCTGGTTATTGTTAATTAGCCTGGCTGTTTGACTGGATCTTCTCTGAGACTCCTACTCCTCCTGCAGATCTGCAGCCACAGAATAAGTCAGTGTCCTGGTAGCAGATGAGGGGCTGGGAGCTGTGTCCCACAAAGCCTCCGAGCCAGCTGAGCCTACGCCATGCAGCAGTGCCAGGAGGAAGTGGTGGGAGACTGCAGTGGGAGACTTACTGCTGTGAGGGATGAAGGTCCCTGTCTGCTGATCTGACCCATCATCTGGGGAGGTTTGCTGCTTGCTGGTGGCTCATATCTGGGGTGTTGCGGACAGGCTGTCAAGGCTGGTTTGGCACATGCACTATTACCCCTGGCAGTTCTTCTACTTGGGCACCATCCATACTGCTAGGGGAGACTTGCAGCATATCAAGTGTGACTGCACGGCACTGGGAGTGAAGGCCAAGGATAAGGCAGCCCAGCTGGTCTTCACCTCATTCCTGCCAGTGAAGGGGAATGGCTTGAGACGGATCTTGTGGGTCAATAACCGGTCATCGTCGTGCAACTCATGTCAACACCTGGGACTTAGTTTTCACATCTCTGAGGATCAAGAACTGCTGGGAAAAGAAGGTTGAGGTGAAAAGTGAGGTGAAAGCATCTTTGCTCATAGGCTGGCCTATCTGGTGAGGAGAGCTTTAAATTAGGAATGGAAGGAGAGAGAGATGATGATGCCCAGTTCAGTAAGGAAGTGGTGGAGAGTGTTGGCAAGCAAAGAGTGCAAGGGTGGACAAGAGAGACCTCATAACCAAGAAAACAGCACTGAAAAATGGGCCATCCCAAGTGTTGCACACAAATAAGGAAATGCAGACAGGACCACATGATGGGGAATTTGCTTGCCCTTTTCCCAGGAAATCAGAATGAGTGGAGCCCATCTGAAGTGTCTGTACACTAATGCACGTGGCATGGGCAACAGACAGGAGGAATCAGAGGTCTGCGTGCAGTCTCAGGGTTATGATCTCACTGGGATCACAGAGACGTGGTGGGATAGCTCATGTGTGCTGCCATGGCTGTATATAGGATCTTTAGGAAGTACAGGCCAGGCTGGCATGAATGAGGACTCATCCTTCCTGTGACCAAGCAGCAGGGATGCATGGAGTTCTGCCGGGGGAAGGCTGATCAGGATTAGCAAGCAGAACAGCGTGAGTGGAGGTTGTCTGCTACCAACTGCTCGATCAGGAAGAAGTTGGTGAGGCTGCCTTCAGACAACTGGAAGAAGCTTCACATGCACAGGCCCTGGTGTTCATAGGAGCCTTTAACCACCTTGAGATTTGCTGGAGCAGCAAAACAACAGAGCACAAGCAATCCAGGAGTTCTGCACCCGTACATGTTGGGGACCAACTGGGCAAAAGCAGCTTTGCAGAAAAGGATCTGGGGGTTCTGGAGAGCAAGTTGATCATAATCCAGCAGTGTGACCTTGTGTCAAAGAAGGCTAACAGCATCCTGGGCTCCATGAGGAAGAGAGTTGCCGGCAGGGTGAGGGAGATGATCCTTCCCCTCTACTCACATCTGAAGTGCTGTGCCCAGTATTTGGTTCTCCATGACAGAAGAGACGTGGACATACTGGATTGACTCCAGAGAAGAGCCATGAATATGATTAAGGGCTTGGAGCTTGGAGCATCTGCCATATAAGGAGAGGCTGAGAGGGCTGGGACTGTACAGCCTGGAGAAGAATAAGCTCAGAGGAATCTTATCAGTGTGTATAAATACCTCATGGGGTGAAAAAAGAATATGGAGGCAGATGCTTCTCAGTGGTGGCCAGTGAATGGACAAAAGGCAATGGGCACAAAATGAAGCACAAGAAATTCCATTTAAATGGAAGAAAATGTTTTTTTTCACTGTAAGGATGATCAAACACTGGGGCAGGTTGCCCAAGAGGTTGTGGAGTTTCCATCCTTGGAGATAGTCAAAACCTGACTGGGCATGTTCCCAGGCTAACTGCTCTAGATGACATTGCTTGAGTAGAGAGACTAGACAACGTCCAGAGGTATCTTTCACCATCTGCCATTTGGTGACTTTGTGAAACTGATCCTTTGCAGAAAATAGGAAAATATATCTTGATACTCAGCTTATTTTGCAAGCCCATGATCCGAGATAAATTTGCTAAAAGTTATATTTGTTTTCCCAGAAAGAAAAAAAAAAACCTGCTTGAAATGGAAAGAGTTAAATGGAATATAAAATTTTTATTGAAAAAGTTGTGAAACCATAAACTAAAATACAATGTGTCAATTGCAGCTATACAGTAAATATTAACAGGCTTTAGAGTATTTTCACCAAAGCATTATGTGGGTTACCATGAATGACTTGAGGCTGTGTCTCAAGATATAAATAAAGCAAGGATCTAGCTTTGTTTCACAACCAAAACATTTCTCATTCCTAGGAGACTGTGTGCAGAGATTAAGCACCTGCATAATTTAAAGAAGTAGTTCAATTGGCTCCTATTCGTCTACTTAATTAAAGTCACATCTAGGCATGTTTATAAAATGAAACTTGCTCAAAATCACAAATATATCATCTTCAACTTTATGTCTTGCTCTATACAATTACTATTTCTTTTTCTCTTATAAAAAAAAATCTTGTTGCTCATAATTCAAAAATTCAATTCTAGGTTTTTAAATAAATCATTTCCATCAGCTTTGCTTCAAATATACATGCCAATTTTAAATACAGTAAATCTGATTTCAAAAAGGTAGGCTTTTAATAAAAATCCTGTCTCAATCATTTAAGATTTTGTTGTTGCAGATGATTATTTCCCTTGCCTCCTTGTTCTCCATATGCAATGTGCTCTAAAATAAAATACTGCATAGAGCTTCCAGCTCTATGGAATAGTGGAGCTCAAAATCACAGTAAGGAGTGTAATTCGTGTGTGTTATGGTTTGAGAAACCCATAACAATTTATTGTTGTTTAAGCAATCATTCCATCACCCCTCCCCATCCAGGAAGGGGAATTGGGAAAAAACAAGGAAACCCGGCAGCTGAAATATGAACAGATTTAATAGAATAAGATTAGATAATTAACATTAATAGCACTAAAGAACCAATATTGATGCCGATACCAATACATAATATGAAAAGATTATACTCAGCCAATTCTATCGGTAGGAAGCTGTGCACTCTGAGCAGTGGACAGTGAATGTTGGACACTGCGAGCGCTATGGCTTCGGAAGGAAGGGAAGGGCTCAGGGGACCCACACTGGGGCAAGAAGTGCTCAGGATGGCAGCCATCAAGGGAGAGACCAAACTTCGCGGCAAACTTTCTAATTTATATTGAATGTGACGTTGATGATATGAAACAATCCTGTTGGCCAGCTTGGGTCAAGTGCTTAGGTCTCACTGTCCCTCCCCATCCCTGCACCTGGCAAGCTCGAAAACACTGAGACCTTGAAACCCACACACCATAGCTGGCTACAAAGTAAATATTTTCACAAATTCAGACACTAGAGTCTTCTAAAAGTGCAGTCTTTCCAAGTATTAGAAGATAAATGAGTCCTGTGTCGCTCAAACCAGGACTTGTTAAAGTAAATCACAGGCTAACGGTGCAAACTTACACAGTTTTAGTATGCTCCATTGACAACAAAATACTTCTGCCCTATAAGCTAATTCCAATTTCTACAAGCACCACATATAGATCCCTTTTCAGTCAGGTCTAACAGCTAATTAAGCCTAGCAGCTAATTTTAACTATAGTAGTAGATCGTAATCTATTAATAACACCCTAAATAGTATAACTAAAACAGATAAACTATAGTAAAATAAGAATAAATTATAGATAGTCTAACTATCTTGGGTTGGATAAATAAAAACTACAGAGGCAACAAAATTAATAGAAAATATTATGGGTGACAAATTTCTTTACTGACTTTTGTCACTAAACTAGTTGACTGTGGGCTACCTATACATATATGTATATGTTTATATGTGTATGTATTTGCTTTAAATCAGTAAAAAAATCTTTGTCTGAAAAAAGGATGGGACAAATGTTCCCCTTTCTACGTTACTCTTGCACTGAGGTCACATTTATGCAGAATTGCTCTCCTGAAAACTACCCAAGGCCAGCTTTGAAACTAAATCTCTGACCTGAACTAAATAACACTAAATTTCTTCTCAAGTAAACTGGCCAGCTGTTAGTGGCCTTCAAGGTAAAATTTAGCCAGTCTGAATGCATATACTTAGATAATAAGTGGACATAGATCTCATATCATTGCCACGTAAAAATTTGTCATATATGTATTTCACTGTTTGTTAGTCCAAATTTTAAAAAATATATATTAAGTGAGTAAAGTTTGTTTTGTTCACTGCTGGCTTTCCTTGGAGCCAGCAGTTGTGAAACCCTGTTTTGCTTTTTACAGTGACCCTTGCCAAAAATGTTAGTCTGTGCTAGTGCCAGGAGAGTGGGCTTTCAGAGCAGATGAACTGAAAATATGTTTTTCTAATAGAACATAAATAATCATAAATGCTGAATTCTCAGGTTTTAAAACTGATATCATGAGATCATTACAAGGATCAAAGCAGCACTGGTTTTGTAAACATGATAGAGTTGCATTTCACAGGAAATATTTGTAAACAAAATATTTTTTCAGGAAGACACATATGGGTGGAACACTCATTTTAGGTCGCCCATGTTCTTTTCTTCCAAATCCTCATGTAGGAGGCCATTGGGATAAAGAGAAGGAAATGGAATTGCCAACCACTTAGGCCCACTGTCCAACAAAGATTCATGGGTGACAACAGGTTGCGCAACAAGCAAGGTATAAGGATAGTTTGCTTTGCGCTAGCTAAGTGTTGAACCAACAAACATTGAACCCCATGTGCTTCTAGCATCCTTACTGAGCTAGATGAGATTCCTAGAAACCTTATGTCTAGCAGTAGGTATTACCATATGGTTCAGAGTGAGGTGCAAGAATTCAGTAATGTAGCGATGGAATAATCTGCTCGTATGAGAAGCTTCCTCTGAGCATTTACAAGAGGATGTTCTTGGTACCAGTTCCTATGAATTCTGTTAAATAATTTATTGTAGTGACATCATCTGGGAAAGGCTTCATAAATTACATGAAGTGGAAAGAAAAATAAGAACAAAAATCCTTTACAGAAAGCTATTACATCAGTAAATGACTGTACCTAGAAACGAATGAGGCTTCCTGAAGGGAGAAATGATGCTTTTATATGTACCAGAGGAAATGAAAAGAGACGTGTTATGTAAAAGCAATAAACAACAAAGTAGGGAAGTATCCTTTTGTCTGTTGTAGCTCTGAAAGAGGAAAAATTCTTAGACAAACATAATATAGTGACCACTTCATTTTTCTACGTGTGACAATTAAAATATTTATACAACCTATAATTAGATAGGAGCATATTTTTAAAGAAAGAAATGCATTTTGACTTGAAGCATCTGAATATAGCAGAAGATTTAGGTTTTTTTAATAAATATTCATAGAATCATAGAATAGTTGGGGCTGGAAGGGACATTAAAAAGTTATCTAGTCCAACCCCTGCAATGAGCAGGGACATCTTCAACTAGACCAGGTTCATCAGAGCCCCATCCAACCTGGTCTTGCACACTTCCAGGGATGGGGCATCTACCAGCTCTCTGGCCAACCTGACCCAGTGTTTCACTAGGTTGTCCTCATCCTTCCTGCAGGCCCCCTTCAGGTACTGAAAGGACACAATAAGGTCTTCCCAGATTTTTCTCTTCTCCAGGCTGAACAACCCCAACTCTCTCAGTTTGTCCTCATATGAGAGGTGCTCCAGTCCTCTGATCATCTTTGTGGCCCTCCTGTGGACCCACTCCGACAGGTCCATGTCTTTCCTGTGCTGAGGGCTCTAGAGCTGGACACAGTACTCCAGGTTGGGTCTCACAAGAGCAGAGAGGCAGAATCACCTGCCTTGACCTGCTGGCCACTTTTCTTTTGAAGCAGCCCAGGATACAGTTGGCCTTCTGGGCTGTGAGTGCACATCGTAGGCTCATGTCCAGCTTTTCATCCACCAGTACCCTCAAGTCCTTCTTGTCAGAGCTGCTCTCAATCCCTCCATCCCCCAGCCTGTATTGAGATGGGGGGTTGCCCGATCCATGTGCAGGACCTTGCACTTGGCCTTGTTGAACCCCATGAGGTTCATGTAGGCCCACTTCTCAAGCTTGTTCAGATCCCCCTGGGTGGCATCCTGTCCCTCAGGCATGTCAACAGCACCACTTTGCTTGGTGGTGTCTACAAACTTGCTGAGGGTGCACTCGACTCCACTGTCTATGTCATCGATTAAGCTATTGAACAGTACTTGTCCCAATACAGACCCCTGAGGGACACCACTTGTCAACAGTCTCCATCTGGACATTGAGCCATTGACCACTACCCTCTGGATGTGACCATCCAACCAATTCCTCGTTCACTGAACAGTCCACCCATAAAATCCTCATCTGTCCCATTTAGAGAGAAGGATGTTGTGGGGGACCATGTCAAAGGCCTTACAGAAGTCCAGATAGATGACACCCATCTGGGAAATCCACGTAGACATACATTCATATAGGAAGACTGCAAAAGACCTTAAAAAGACAATTACTTGATGGCTTAACTCATTGCTTTCTTAAATGCCTCTTACTTGACTTGTCCGTTCTGATACAGTTCTCTGAATTTTATCAGACCTGTTATTATTAAAATTCTGGAAACTGAAGATGAAAACATTTTTGTGTAATTAAATTTTCTGCATGGAATTTTAAAATAACCTTTCACAAGAAACCTTTTTAATTCAGCTGTGCTCCAGCTCTTCAATTAGCAAATTACTATAACCAAGAGGACAATAAAAAAAAAAAAAAATCTCATTTTCTGGATCAACAGGACAATTTCGAAATGGCTTGCCTCACTATTGCACCCTAAGATATTATTACACTGTTTGTGATTTTCAGCTACCAAGCCCCACTTCAAATGGAAAGTAGTAGTATTAATTTGTTACAGTTATAAGTTACCTTGGAAAATTTACACCAATAGGGAAAAATAAACAGGAGAAATTAATTCTGTCATATACTTTTGTTCTCCTTGTGAGCAAAAAGTGAGAAAGGACCGCAATGTGGAAGATCCTGTAACCTGGAGGAAAAATAGGTACTCTGGCAAAGTACTCAGGATGCTGTCAAATGTCACATAAACCTTAATTAATCTCACATAACCTAAGCATTTAAATGAAATACCTGAGGTAAGAGATGATTCCAGCGTAGGAGTACTCCTACACTTCCTCTGTAGTCAATGAAGAGAGAAAGACACCACTGAAGCTGAAGCATGACTCAGGTTTCAGATAGGATGACTCACTCTGAAGAGATGCCTTTCACTTTTTATTAACTATTTAGAAACACCAGGCTTGTAAATTGGCTGTCTAAATTTAGATAAGAGAAATCTCTTACTGAAGTTATCTAGTCAGCGAGTGAAAAGATCTGAGCATCTCTACAGGGTGATTCCTCCTACCCTAAGAGCCAAGAGCCATGTCTAAGACAAGTAGGATGTTTCACGTTCTAGAGATGCTTATCTCTCTGCATAGTGCAGTGAAAGCCTAGATAACTGGCTTAGGCTCTAGTAGTACTATACTTTAAATAGCTAAATTTAAGTGAGATTAATCTTTTCCTTTAGGTCCTTACCTGAGTATGCCATTGAGAAAACTAGAGCTAAGGAGGGTTGACCTCAAATACAATACGAGTGCTAGAGTGCAATTATTTTGTTGGAATAAGTTTGCCTTTGTCTAAGACAGTTGTCCACAATGATCGCTGAGCTTCTGAGGGTTATGCATATTCTTGAATTTTTCCAAATATTCAAATATGTCCACAATACTCACTGGAAAACCAAAAGGCTAAAAGCTAGACTATTTAAAGTGCTCGGGCCTCTAAAAATGAAGATACTTTTAAAAGATATCCTTAGTTACCTCTCTGCTGCCTTAAAAGCTTCATTACCTTTTAAAATCTGGTTCCATGTGGCTAGTTAATGCCCTTATGTTTTTTCCTCTACTAACTTATTTAACTTTATAACCATGGAATCAAAATTGAGCTATAGCTGAGTCACACTGACACGAATAAATCAGACAGTTGAGAACGAAATTCTCTGCTGTACAAAAGTATAAAATATCTTTTAATTGTTTCTTCTCCGAAGAGAATCTTCTCTCCTCTCCCCTTCTCAGCAACACAGCGTACATATCCTCCTAACGCAGCACTGTGACAGGTGTAGGGCTTCAATGTTGTCAGTTATAATCCTTTATATGTCACACCTTCAATCATGCAATGGGCCATGCATTTTAAACAGAAGTCTGTTTGCTAGTCTGTGGCAACAGAGTGCCAGGACATACACTGTACAACCATATGGGTATCTCTTTGCAGGACATATGTTGTACATCCTTAGGCACTAAAGCAATTAACAAGCAACTGTAAAGTAAATGAGATCTCCTCTGAAGAGCTCCAGAGCAGCTTTCAGTTTTTAAAATTATATTGCTAATTTATGCCATGAAGAGATTCAGAATGTCAGAGGCAGGTACAGTGATCATAAATAAAAGCAATGTTAAGAGGTAAATACAGGTTTCTTTTCAGAAACAATTACAGTATTTTTCATGTTAGTAGTGCATTATGAAGCTAAAGATGTTATAAAAAGTAGTAACATCCAATGGATAATTCAGGATAAGAATATGGAGATACAGTGGCCGAAAAAGACAGTAAAAACAGAATGCAATCATTGTGATCAACAACATATTTTACTTGTTGGTCAGTGTTTATGCAGAACACCATGGGAGAAAACTATTTTTACTTTGGATTTTCTACTGCCTTTGCAAAATTTACTGTTGAAGCTGCTAGCGGTCACTAAATCCCACAGCTCAGCAGAGGCAAGGCTGCCACCGCTCCATGTGCCCAGCTCCAGTCAGTAGTGGGTTGTTCTGCAGTTGCCTCACAAGCACAGAGATGCAAATCATAGAATCATAGAATGGTTTAGGTTGGAAGGGACCTTAAAGATTATCTAGTTCCAACCCCCCTGCCATAGGCAGCGACACCTCCCACTACACCAGGTTGCTCAAAGCCCCATCCAGCCTGGCCTTGAACACCTCCAGGGATGGGGCATCCACAACTTCTCTGGGCAACCTGTTCCAGTGCCTCACCACCCTCAGAGTGAAAAATTTCTTCCTGATACCTATTCTAAATCTACCCTCTTCCAGTTTGAAGCCATTCCCCCTCGTCCTATCACTACATGTCCTTGTAGAAAGTCCCTCTCCAGCTTTCCTGTAGGCCCCCTTCAGATACTGGAAAGCTGCTATGAGGTCTCCCTGGAGCCTTCTCTTCTCCAGGCTGAACAAACGCAACTGTCTCAGCCTGTCCTCACAGGAGAGGTGCTCCAGCCCTCTGATCATCTTTGTGGCCCTCCTCTGGATCCTCTCCAACAGGTCCATGTCTTTCCTATGTTGGGGGCTCCAGAGCTGGAGGCAGTACTCCAGGTGGGGTCTCACCAGAGCAGAGCAGAGAAAATCACCTCCCTTGACCTTCTGGCCACACTTCTTCTGATGCAGCCCAGGATACGACTGGCTTTCTGGGCTGCAACTGCTCATTGCCAGGCTTCCTGGTAGCTGGTCTAGACCTAAGACCTCACTGGTAGCTGACGCCAAGCCAATCTCTCCAGGACCTGGCTTGGACCTCCAGTAGCCAAGTCTCAAACCCTCTTGTCTTTCCAGTATCTAGCTCAGACTTGCGGCCACTCCAACACCAGGCTCCCAAGCCTCTTATGCTATCCACTGCTGAGTCCGGCTTGGTATTCCCTAGCGATCACACACAGAGATACCCATGCAAGGCACGTGCACTCCAGCCTCTCCAGTTGTGCAGGGACATTGTGACCTGTGGTTCCCAGTGCAGGCGCTGGCACTTAGACCTACACATGCACACATGCACACAGAATATGCAGCTCCCTACCCAGAAAACCAGAGTTTAATGAGAAGACAGGACAGATTGCAGTGATCAGGTACAGGGAATGGCCACACAAGCATACTGACCAACAACCTGTTTATCCCCTTTTCCCTGTCTTTTTCCACGCTTTTTCTTTCCTTCCTTTTCCCACCTTTGATCCTTTCCCTAAACATCCCATTATACCCATTGCTCTAAACATCCCATTGTACATTGTCTGATACAATCCCTAAATGCACCTCCCTACACCCCATAATGAGTCCCATAGGCAGTAACCCCCACCTCAGTCCAAAAGTTCACTGGAGACCCTTTCCACTGACTCATCCCGATGGGTGTCACCCCCACCCAAGGGCTGACAGTTTGGGACAGCCCTGGTTGGGCTGGGGCTTGCTTCTCTGGTTAGGTTACTGGGGTTCCCCCCAGCCCTGCTGTCATGCCTCTGTGGTCCTTCAGCTTTCTGTCACATAAGTTACCATACTGGCACCATAGCTATTGACAACTGGTGGCACAAAAATAAAAAGCCGTGCTGGATTAGACCAACAGAGAGTTTAGACCACTACTTCATCTTCATCACTGTCCCATTTTATTTACTAATAAAAATGTCCAGCAATATTCTGTTGAACGCAAATGCAAGCAAACCTTGCTTATGAAATAGATGTGGTCTATAGCTAGAGATATTAAGCCAGTAATTTGAAACGTCTTCCAAAATTATGATGTCAAATTTTATTCTGGACAATCTTGAAATATATATGTACATACATGAAGAGTTTTCAATCTTGCACGTCCTTGGAACTTTCTGTGACTAACAGTACGGGTGAATAATTATGTACTATACAAAAATACTTCTCATTGATTTTTAATCTGACAACTTTAACTTCAGTTGAATATGCTATTTTCTTATACTAGAAAAGAACCTCCCAGTATGCCTCTTCATACTACTTATTTTTCTACTTTATTATAGCCTTTTTATGCACTATTTTCTATGTAGGCAATCTTTTCAACCATTCTTCATGTACATTTTTTCGTGCTCTTAATCACTACTGTTAGCTTTCTCTGAACTTTTTCTGGCATATAGTTGGGAAACTTGTGACCAAGCATTCTTGTCACATAAACCAACATAGCACCCCA
Source organism: Ibidorhyncha struthersii (assembly GCA_013398815.1). NCBI lineage: Eukaryota > Metazoa > Chordata > Aves > Charadriiformes > Charadriidae > Ibidorhyncha > Ibidorhyncha struthersii. The sequence goes on from VZSZ01005780.1 coordinate 234,497, forward strand.
CATGCAACTGAGCAGAGGAAACATGTAAAGTAATAAGTGCATCATTTTGCCTCTAGGAAAAGCATGGTATAGAAATCAGATCATTTGAAAGATGAAAAATAAGATTCAGCAATTCATACTGCTGCTTGGTGATAAAATTGATATTATCAATTGATTTGCTCTACCTGTTGCATGGATAGAAAATGCCAGTTTTCAGGGCTGTGAGAAGACAGAGAGATGCGTTTCATACCCAAAATGTGCAGAGTACAAAAGGTTAATGACAGGAAGGATGTTTGAAATAGGTGCGTGTTTTATGTGTTTGAAGCCAAAAAGATGACAAGAGACTATTACTCACCAGCTTTTCTTGTTCTGATGCTGAATTTCATTTCTGGAAAGAAACTTTTGTCTTTAGGACTTCTAATTTGTCCTCCTCAACCACAAAGCATACACAAGGACCTGAAGGCCAGTCTTAATGTCTGCTACAGCTGCAGTGGGGCAATATAGATTAGGAACAGCTTATAACTTCCAGTTAAAATATCTGTTCTTCTGAAGATACTTTTGTAGTTTGAGAGGGACCTCCTTTGTCATCCTCTGAGGCTTTGCTCCCGGTGACATCCCTGACGACACAGAACACTGATAAGTCTCCACATTTTATTGCCTGTGAGTTTGTAATCATGGTCCACAGTCAGAAGGTTCACACCTCCAGGTGCCCAAACATACAATGATCAGATGAACGGTACTTGAAAAACTAAACCCCTGCATTAAGAGATTTCCAAGGCCTCACTTTATAAGCTCCGCTTTCTGAAATGTTTATTTTTCTAAACTTTTCAAATGTAGCATAGAAATAACTTTGATTTTAGCTGTGTATAATTCATTTTTAATTGCACAACAAAAATGCTTAACGTCCTCTCTATTTTGGGCTGTCTTGCACTATTTAAAGAAAAGACTTCTGTGTATGAGGAAAAAATATTTACTCCAAAATCGAAAACATGTTTCCACATGGGTGTTCCAGAGTTCCTGTGGGCTGCTAGTTTCAGAAATATTTTGGCTGAAAATTAGGCTGTGGCCTTCATGAGGTTTTGAAATTATTAAAATGTTTTAGCATTTTTCCATCTTTTAGTATTTCTTTTTAGGCATATTTTTTCATTTCATTTTATTTTACTTTATGGCATTAATGTAGTTTCGTATAAAGTTTCCATTTAAAACAAAGATTGAGAGTGAGAAAAATTTGCTACTACAGAATTGTTTTATAGGAGATTTCTATACTTGTGGAATGTCTCAGATGCACATGAATTTAAACAACAGCTAGAAATTAACCTAAGTACTCTGATGAAATCGTATTCCTGTGAAGGACAAGAGTTTTACCACTGGCTTCAGTGAGGCCAAGAATTGACTATATCATAAGTTTACACCCTTCTGTGTTACAACCCTGACACACTCCTGTTAAGCCAAGCAGATACAAACTACATTTAAGTATGAGAAATAGAAGCATTTCTTCAATGTTGTGTAATCTTTATTAAATACAGAATAAAATTGAACTTAAGCACTTGCTTACATGGTTTGCTGACTTTAGTTTGTTTGAAATGGGCAGTATGAAGTCTAACCAGAACAGGCCAAAAGAGAGCTAATGGACAAGAGCAGTCTATTCACTGCACCTTCTACAGCCGCGTAACAATTGGCTCAGCTCCCTTCTTCCCTCGTGCTAGTCAGTTCCTCAGCTGAGCCATCAGTTCCTATGCTGACTCCAAAAAAATATTGCACATCTCACCTTCTAGCTACCTCTTTGGTCTCTCTTCCTCCAATTCTTTAGTTCTTATTTTAGTTCTTCTGTCCTTCTAATGTCACCCCTTGCTTATCAGACATGACAGCTAAGGTTCTTCATTCATGAGACTTAATGTCATCCTCATTGTTTCTGAAACTACAGGGAAAAGGGATAATGTATATTTATAAGCAAAAGCAATGGTCTGTTTTACACTACAGACTCTTTCACCTGAAGTCTAATTACGTACTTCTGTTCATCAATTTGGTGCCCTTTTGCACTCTCAGCTGTATCCACATTCCTCTGGCAGGACCTCTTGCAAAAGGAAACCAAAGGGGTGGATGAAGAGAGAATGAGGTAGGTCACTTCTCCATCGGAATGAGATATTTAGATGGGTACCATTATTAGTTGAGGAAGACCATGCTGAAGTTTCTGGAAAAGGAAGAGAGCTGCCTATATATGGAGAAGTGAACACTGACTATACTTACTATACTTTTTGTATTACAGGCAGGGATGGTGGTACCATCCGGCATTAGAAGGTCTTCTTTACACTGACTTATAAAGTTTGCCAGACTCCAGCTACCGAACAGAAACTATGGGACTATTTCACACTTCATTTTTTGAAGCACCTTCAAAGTTGTTCAGAATTTTGGGTTGTGGCTTTTTTCTTTTGTTCCCCGCTCCACACCCATTTGGGTTTTTTCGATGGGGGGGCAGTAAAACTTGATCTCTGGAAAAATTTTGTCATCCATGACTTGAAAGTCATCTTAGATTTCAGTCTTGGTGGGAGTAGTTCTTGTCAGAGGCAAGCCAAGAATATATATCTTCTTCTGTCTGAATCTGGATGGGCATCAGACATGATAAATCATCGAAAAATTGCTTTTTTATCCCTCAGACAGGACTGGATTGCTGCAAACCTTGTCCACTGAGATTATGAACCTCTAAATGGAAAGAGGGGCTGATGTTTTGTGTGAGACTGCAATCAACTGCAAGCCAGTGTGAACCAGAAGTTGTATAATACTAATGACTAAAATTTGGGGTCATAGGCATCTCAAGTCAGGCACCTAAGAATTAGTGAAAACTTCAGACCTTAATTTCTCTGTGCATATAGAATGGTGATTAAATAACAGCTTGTCATATAGTTGTTGTAAATATTTATGAACTGCATCAGATGCCAGAGTCACAAGCAACGTGCAAAAACTCAGGATGAAATTCACCATTTTCTTTTCAGCATAGGATATGATTAGAGTACATACAAAAACAACATGGGAGCTGAGAAATACTGCTGACCACACGGTGAACAATGTGGGAAAACCAAGATATTATTTATCAACTAAATGCCACTTATTTTGCATACTGAAAGAAGTGGAGCCCTGTGGAGAATGTCTTTGCTCTTATTATCACAATACGTATACCCCAAAGACTAAAGTAACAGAGGCACTGGAGATTTTGCTTACACTTTGAACAAAAAAATATACGTGATGATTCAGATACTACTGATTGCAAGTATGTATTTTTTTCCCAGCTGTTAACCTCTGTACTGGTAATCTATAATTCATGGGCCCCACTGAGGTTTTCTGGGCTAGACAGAATATCAGAGTATTTCACTCAAATTGACTACAAATTGTTGAATATTTTGTTCTGCCTTCTGCTGGCTACTGACAGTGAATTTGTGTGTTCACAAAGGCTTCTCTTTAAATCAACACTCCTGTACAATAATATTGCCCCAATGAGAGACTTTAATAATACAAGAAACCAGCATGTTTAAATACATAAAACCCACAGTAGGACAGAGAAACCGCAACAACCCAGCAGGCCCCTGCAAGAGCAGCAGTTACCGTACTGAGAGGAAGATCAAGGTGAAGACTGCCATATAAATTCAGCACTTATTAGCTTGAGGAAATTATTTAGTATGGCTGAGGTTGCAAAATGAGAGCGAGAGAAGTGGTAAAATGGAGTTTCCAGGCTGAAATAATCTGGGACTCTTAGCAGTTTGAAAATAATTTTTCAAGTCTGTCTCACTCTTGTTCTAAGAAGCTAAGTCTCAATCAAAGGAATTATTTGTTTTGTTGATGTTGAAAGACTGGTTGTGGGGAAGTCAGCATTCACAAAAATGGTTAAAAATGGTATTAGGGGAGCAAAGACTTTGTGGTGTTTAATTTGCTGTTTATACACAGTAAAAAAAAAATAAATCTTGCATTTCATACAACTTTCTTCCTGTTTCAAATGTAGGTGTGAAGTTCTTTTCATTCCTCATCACCGTGTTAATAGAGAGATAAACATTTCTCTGATGTGGCAAAGAAGTATGCTGCACTGATGCCATGGACAACGTGAATTTCTTTCCAAACAAACTGTATGGTTAAGCTGTACTTGCTTTTGGTTGTGCACTCTTTACACACTTATCAAGAGAAACCTGAAGTATTTTTTTCCAAGTTGTTGAACTCCTGTTTTGTACTTTACATGAAGTTATGTTCACATTTGTTAGGAAGACAATTGCAGAATACTTATGATTCTGTGAATGTTAGCAGGAGAGCCAGAAGAGGAGCCTCTTACTCAGAATTGAATTAATATTCTGCCTTAATATCAGACCCACTGGGATGGTGGAAGTGATATACTTCAGATGAGACACATTGTTTTGCATAACGGAATTCTGGTGAACAGTTCCCATGTTATCAGGACACTGGAGTATTTCAAATGATGAGTGAAATTATTCCGTGATCTCTAATCCTACATGAGAGGAATCAGATTTGTCTACATTTTCAGTAAAAAATCTCTGTAGATTTCAAAAAAAAAGTATTCCTTTGTTTAGAGCTATACAAGTATCTTAGTCTTTGAAGCACTGAAGAAAGTCTGTTTAACCGCTCCATTCCCACCTAAAAAACATTAATAAAAAGTTGCAATTTCAAGTGGATGAAATAATCTTCATTTTCTTATCCCATATTTCCAAAACTACTTGTGATCGACTTTAGCAAAAATTAAGTATTCTTTACTACACCTGCAAGTTACCCTTAGAAGTAAGTTAACATACAGAAACAGTCTGATAATCTTGGTAAGCCCAGGAAGATAAGATTTTTTTCAAATTACCTTTTCCAATGTAGCTTTGCATCTTATCTGCTTTTAGTGAACTGTGGTTCCATAATCATTCTTGTTCTTTTTCTTATATCCTAAATTCTTATGTGTACCTAAATGTCTAATTTCATACCTATGTTAACCTTTTTATCTATGATCAAGCTTGTACAAGCATAGACAATGTAGTCTTTTTTCAAGTATATCTAGAATATACTCAGCTTCACCTCATTCTCAGTGGAACCCCACTCCTTTCTCTGATCTTTATTTCTATAGCTATAAACATTTTGCTCTTAGTTGGGAATTATTAAACATATTAAAAAGTCTGTCATTTCTGCTTTCATCTCACGTTTTTTCAGGTGCTTATTCATAAGTTTGGACCTGAAACCATTGTCCTCGCTCATTCTTATGTCCTTGGAATAAAGATCAAAATTAAGCCATTCACTTAAAACAATTTCAAACCTTCTTCTCTTTAAGGAATCAGAATTCTCAGATCAACCAGGTTCACAAACTGGTTTCCTAAATATATCAAATAATCTTATACAGTTGTTTTTGTTTCTCTTCATTGAAGTTTAAAAGAATAGATCATTCAATCTGGTGTTACATTCTATTACCGTTTTTTCTAGAAATATTTCATAAAATAGAAAACAAATGTAAACCTGTAGAATCACTGCTTGGTGTTTCAGGAATTGTTTGATGATGAACTCTGCTGCCTATTGCATTCAGAAATATCTGGTTCTTCCTAATACTCGTGGAAGACTATGTGAGAATCACACAATTCTCAGTAGCAATCTTTCTTGTCATGCTGAAGATCTTTATCCATTTCTGACTTCCACCTTAGGTGACTGTAACAAGCTCTCACCATTAACATAGTAAAAACTTCCTTCTTTACACACTTATCCCAGGTATTATCCAAAGGTTCTGGTCATAGATGCCTCAGGAACCCGGAGACTGGATTTATGTGACTAATCAATTTTAAGTTCAGTGACTATACCAAAATCGGGGAAGATATTTCACACAAAAATTTGGGTCATTGGGAGGATTTTGCTTTCTGATTCTTTTTTTTTGGGAAAAAAAATCAATCAGGCAGCAAATCATCATCTCAAATGAAAAATCAAAATATTTAGGTTTGAGCATGTCAAAATAAAATTTGCAACTAAAATAAAGTATCACTTGTTATTTCAGCCAACACTACTTATAAAATTATCTTGAATTCCCAAATACCATTTGTTGATCAGAAACTGCATTTTTCAGTGAGAGAACTGTTCATCTGAAAAAATGTCCTTGTCTATTTTCATCTTCATACTACTCTGTTTTCTTACAACTAGCTTCACAATTCTTGCTACAGCTGTGGAAAAATGTTGATGTGCAATATGGACAGACTAAATATCTTTCATCATGTATTATTCTAAAGGTCTGCAGTGAAACTTGTACTCCATACTCTTAACATATGTTGTTAGCAACAGAGATTTGGGTAGTGAAAGATTTTACAATTCAGAAATACAAATCACAATTTCTACCCTTTCCATTGGGAAATTAAGGCATCTGCCTTTCTTCTCCCCAGCAGTCTTTGTTTTCTATCCAGCAGGTATAATGGAGGGGGAACAGTAGAAAAAAAAAAAAAAAGACCTTGATCCTTTCTCTTATACACACACGATTTTTTTCCAAAGAGCTGAATGCAAGACTGGCAGTTCCTCTTCTTGAGCATCTTACTGTCCTTTGCAGGACATTTGAGTCTGCTTCATTCCTCTTGAATATGAGCTGTTCAATAATCCAAGAGGCAAATGTCAAAGGGCATGCGTTCTTAATGTCACTTGTTTTAAAATAAATAGTTGCAGGTTGCACTCTTGCTCTGTTTGGAGAATCTCCTCCTTTCCAGAACCCTTTCCTAGTGGAACTGCTTCCACAATAAAGTCTTCCCCATTGCTTGCATGTTGTGTTTTCAGACAATTGAGCAAGGTGCCAGGTACAGAAAAACAACGGGAGGATGAGAGGCAAAAATATTTTGGTAAAAACACTGAGTCACCAACATGACTAGGAGGAATATATTTCATGTTCCTATTAAACCATTGTTCTTCAAAGGTTGTGGCTAATGAGTCAAAATTTGTTATGAATAGAATATACCCAGCTGAAAATATCCACCAGCTTTTATAGCTAAATATTATTTCTCTAGAAAATATCTCTTAAGTAAGTTATGTACAGACAGAAACCACTTCCTTTCAGGAAAAATATGCTCTCGCATACTCAATTTTAAGCAATAAGTGGAAAACAAAGATTCAGCAATGTTCTCTCTAGGACCGATATAGTTTCAATCCTAATCAGATACAATTGAAATGTATTATCCCATCCTATGTGGTGATAAAGAAACAAAAATAAAGGACACATGCGTAATAAAAATAGTATGTGTTAGAAAGTTGTTTTATGCTTAGATAAAAACAGGTTATAAAGTATCCTTATCAACCGAGACATTTTACAAGCAGCCTCTCTTTCTCAAAAAAAGCCCCTCCCCAAACCCAACCTCCTTCTCTCCTCTCACAAGATACTCTACAAACCCCGAACAAAGACAGAAATGTCCAGTGTGTGATAGCTTATGGCAGGTGCCAAGAGTAGATATTTAGTTATTTCAACTGAAATATGTACTGGAAGATTTCAAAACAGATTTTTTTTTTTTTTTGTAGAATGGGGTCTTCAGAGAGAGGACAGAAAGCGTTGCAGCTCTGGTTTCCTTGGGATGGCCAACAGAAGAATTAACAGTGAACTGACTCCATTTTCCATTTTCCCCTCACAGAGAGGCAAAAGGGAATGACACAAGAGTGCCCATGCTTGTTTACAATATTTTCCTTTTTTTTTTTTAAGAGAACCAGCCATCTCAATTTAAAATTGCAGAAAAAGTACCCTTTGTACTGTCATCAAATTCATCCATTTAATACGGACCCTGAAAGGGAAGGAAAAACTATATAAAATCTAAAATCTATTGTTTCCTAAATCTTCAGTGATATTAACAACCATGAGGTGAACCTGGAGAAATCCTTTCCAATTACATTGAGACAGATATGTTTCTACAAAAGTCTGAAGAGAAGCTGAGAAAAACTTGGAAAGGTCATTATGAAAAGATTAAAAAAATCAGTTTTAGCTTATTCCCTTGTGTCAGGAATAAGTGTTCTACCTCTGCTGCCAGATGACAGTGAAAGCAAGTTGCGAGTTGCATTGATGGAATAGATAACAGTTAATCTCAAGAACTAATGCCATTTTATCCTCAGATTCAGTTACAACAGAGAAAGCCTGACAAAAGGAAAGTTGCGAGAAAGGGTATGTTCTCTGGTTATGACTACATCAGGGTGGCAATCCCGAGGGAAGGAAAATAATAATTTAACTTAAAGGCCAGAAATTAACACTGAAACAAATGAGTATAAAGTAACATGACTACACTTGCTGTGAAAATCAGCCTTTTGTTTGCAAAAAAAAACTGAGCCAAAACCAAATTGTTTAAAGATTGGAGTTTTCCTGGTTACTTTTGATGGTAAGAGACCAGATTCTCCACCCTGCAAGGATATGATTAGCTTAGCACATATTATCAGCCTTGATGCAGAAATATCAGCTTCAGTGGTCTGTCTCATGCAAAATGTCAGACTTGATAATTTGAATAATCTCTTTTACACTGAAGTGTAATGAATTCCTCAAAATTCGCACACACTAAACTGGGAGTTAGGATTCTCAAATGCAAATACCTCATAAATTAGAAAAGTGTTTTTTTCATTGAAATGATAAAGTTCTTAAACTGCATGAGGTAGATGAGATCCCTTGTGCCATCCCATGCAAGATAAGTAATGCAGTGCGTTCATTAATCTGTGTCGTAGGAGTATTGAACATAAACCAGCAATCAGATTTTCTAGCTGAGAGGTCACTGGTAAGGATTAAAGACCGTGCTAGAACAAGTTATGAGACTTTTATTGGTAGGTGAAGATACATCATAATAAGATAAAACACTTCAGTCTGGGCTTCAGGTACATAATGAAAAGAATGGATTTAGCTTTTGCGTAAGAACTTGGGGAAAAGATTGGCAATGTTGGACCAGTTTAGCGTCTGTTGGTTTTCTCTGCTGAAGCACTTCTTTCATTCTCCCTTTAAGTTTCAGTATCCCAACTGTTTATTCTTTGGAAATTCATCTTCTTAATACAGATTAGGTAAATTTATCAATGTATGTAGTGTCACATGACTATTGCTGTTTGGGCAGGCTTTCACAGAGCTCCTTCATTTACTAGGAAGCATAAACAAAATTTAGCCTAGCTCTCTTGAAATACTCCCATGTTGCCATGTGATATCTAAGCATAATTGAAGCAAATAAAATCCAAATAAAGTAATGTGCGTACTCTGGGTCGTGTGATATGGATGCATTCATCCAGCTCCAACCCTTCCTTTTCCTCCCTCCCCAGATTTTTCTAGACCTAGTCATGAGGTATCGTAAATAGTTTTCATAAAAGGGTAAATTCTAATGAGAATCCTGCTATACAACAGATTTGCATGGAGTACTTGAAGTTCTACTTATTTGAGAAACTGGAATAAATCCACTCTATTCTGTTAGAATGATAGTGGAGTGATTCAAGGTTTTCATTTTCGGCTCCTACAAACCAGGAGATTTTTCAAATAAATTTCCAGTCATTCTTTATGGCAAAGCACTGTGAGACTCTAGATAGCTCCACGGGAGCCTAAAGGTTTTACATGTGTGAAATCCATGACCTTAAAAATTTGATAGCGTCCCTTTGATATTGGATAAACCTCAGGTCCCCCAGCCTTAGATTAAGGATACATTTCTGAAATATTTACTACCAGTTGTAATGTTTATTATGGGTGTTGTTTCAGAGAAGTCAAGAAGTTTGATCCTTAGCTCCCTTGGAGAAGTTGTACAAACATAGACATGGTCCTACACCCCCTTCCTGCCAGCTAGCCTTTGCTTTAATCTTGTATTTAATTTGGAGGCATTTCAGACCTGTTCAAGACTTGGCTAGCTAACAACTAGAGAAGACAGCTAGCAACTAAATAAAATCTTCATTGAGATGAAATATTGTGTGGGTACACTTCTGATTTCCAAGTTGCTCTTTAGGCTGTAGTCCACTGTGAAATATTGAAACAGTTAAAGTAAAACAGAAAATACAGGCTAGGATTATTCCAATGAGACTCACAAATAGTAAATGTTCAGAAGGATTAAAAGCAGAATACGAATTAAATAATATTTAACCATAGTTTCCAGTGGGTTGCACATATCCCTTTGTATCTGTGTTGTAATAGACTCTTAGAGAAAAGTCCTTTTCTTTCATGATTATTCAGCAATGTAATATATGTTTTCCCTTTTCTTCTGTTGCAAGTTCACGCTTTTTGTTCTCACGGTATGTCCCTATTTTTCTCCAGCTTCCTTTTCCTTTCCTACATTTTTTTTTTATTTCCCCATCACTTTTGTATCATGTATGTGATGTTAGCTTGTTGCTCAGGTTCTCCTCATGACCTCTTTTGCACTGATCATGGCACGATTTTCCTCCCCATTCTGGTCTGAATGCTAGCATCGTCTCTGCACTGCTTGTTCCACAAGATCTACGCTTGCTTACAGGTAAATAGCCACATTAGCTTGACAGACAAAAGGACTTAGTTGCCAGTTTTTAAAAAATTGTATTACTTTCCCTCTACCTTTCATACATCATGTCTACTTAAAAAGGAAAAGCCAGGGGGTCATGATCATATTTTTGTTGTACTACTCCACTTACTAGCACAATTCTGATGGGAAGTGCTGGATGATCCTGAATTATAAATATGTGATAATAAATAAATAAGCAACCAATACACACAGCCAGATGTCCTCTTTGACAATGAATATTACTGCTAGAAGGCTACTTATTTAACAGCCCATGGAAAATCATGGCTAAAATGAACTTGAAAGGCCAATTACCTAATGTCCCTACTCAGACACTACAGTGTAGTACGTCTGGATAATTCCTATCTAGTATGTGTTTAATCTGTTTTAAAATTTCCAGTANGGGGGCGTGTGTGAATCAAAGACCAATATCACCTTTTGAGTTTCACAGCCTTCTTTACTACCAGCTTTTCTGATTCCTAAACCTTCCTTCCTGAAAATGAAACCCTTTCCTGGTTGTGAATATTAACTGACCACTGTGCTGCTTACAAACACATTTTAATTTGGGGAAGTACTGTTATGTCTCTCCTTTTCTGGGCTGTTTAGTGGTTGGTTTTGTTGTTTTTTTTTTGGGGGGGGGGGGATTGTTTGGTTGATTTTAAACCACATAAATGCACTTTTTTAAACTTTTTTCATAGTTCATGTTTGTTAAAACTTTTATTCTTAATTTTGTCCTCTGGAGTCTCTGTGTTTTATTTACAGCATACTTTAGGAATGGTGTCCAAAATGGAACACTTTATTCTACCCATAAAAGCTGACAAAAGCTTTTATGAAGCTTTAGGAATTGGTAAGCATTTAAGAATGTTTACCTCCCTTATGTAATATATACCTCATCAGAACGATGTTTGCCTTTTGTAATGGAATCTCCTTTATCATAAATTTAAGATGTTATGTCTTCATCTCCGTGTCCTTCTCTGGAGTGCTACTGCCCTGCTAGTCATTTTGTATTTATGCATTTGAATTTCTTTTTTGAACGCAATGTTATGTTCATGTTTTCCTTAAGATTTACTGATTTCATGTGCTTTCCCAGTTTACTTGAATTGTGGTTCTGGCTTGCAAACTCCTTACATCCCTTTCCATTCTGGTATCATCTGTTAAGAGTTATACATAATTTTCAGTCACTAATGGAATCATTCAGTGGCATAATAGTCTTAACAGCTTTTTAAAAGAGTCTTCTTTCTATACACACCCACACTGACCATCAACCATACTCTGAATATAGGGTTTGGGTTTTTTTACTCAGTTAAGTGTCCACATGCCAGCAATTAGATTTTGGCTATATTTAGGTAGCTTGCTTAGAAGAATGTTAACGTGCACAGTGGCAAATGACCTGCTAATATCACCATCTGTCACACTTTCCCCTTACCCACCAAGCTAGTTACCTTGTCAAAGAAGGAAACTAGATTAGTTTAGACTGTTTATTCTTGATCTACCTCCATTGACCATTTTTCTATCACCTCACTGAACTTCAGCTATTTACAAATTGATGAATCATTTGGTTCAGTATCTTTCAGGCATACTGTCCTTATAAATGCCAAGTGATGCTCAGAGAGCTAACGTTCACCGAGCTCACTCAGATGTGCCTACACGGCACATAGCTTTGTGCTCAGCCGCAGTCACCGTTACCAGCCTCGATTGCAAGGAACAGCTTTTTCTATTTTGATGTTCTGGATGCTGTTCTGAAGATGTTACCTGTTATTACTGACTTTGATCTCCTTATGCTAATAGTTCTGATCTTCTTATCGTTTGGAGTATCCCCTTAGATTATCCTCCAAAGGGTGGAATGTTGTACAATGAAATCTGGAGAACAGAAAACTGATGTCAGTATTTTCTGAAATGGGTGTTAAGAAAATTTTTGCTCTTCTGCCGATGAATGTTTCTAACTGCTTTTCTTCTAATGTATCTTCTCGTTGTAGTTTTTCCCCAGCTTCTTCCTCTGTGGGAATATTTCCCCTTATAACTTTGGAAGTGGCTTAGAATTCATTTTGCAGCCAACTGAGGCAGCCACGGGGCGCTCTGCGGGGCAAGGTTCATCCCCCAGCAGTGATACTAAACTGTGTCTGACAGAAGGCCTCGTCCTCAGACAATTTCAGACATTGGGAATTCTCCCATTAAAGAGTTTGGATCACAAAGAGAGAGTTTCAATGTGCTGGCAGGCAAGACACTCAGGAAAATCAATCTGAATGAATGAAGGGTATGCTTCAAAGGTAGGTATGTTAAAAATCAATGAACCCCCCAAACAGGAATAAAAATTGATCTTGCTTGTGCTTAGTATACCTCTCTTTGAAAACCAAGTATATTAAATTAAGACCAGTTTAGATTTTGGATCAGCTCCGCATAGAGTTGTTTAGCAACATTTAACACTTTAAGAATTGATTCAGATTTTCTGAGAATTACTATATAAAAAAAAGATTTATTATTTCTTCTCTTTCTTTCTTCTGCGGCACTAGGCAAATTGCTGGTACTTGAAACGAATAATGAAAAATACTGAACAGTTAACATTTGTATTTCCTGTTTTTTTCTTTGACTGGAGTTATAAGATAAAGGATTTTAGTAGTTAGACTAAGTTCTTTTTTTCTTTCCTGTTGCTTGCTAGAAAGTTGCAAAATCCTTTCTAAATCCTTTGTAAAGAGCTAAAAGAATCAAATGGGAGAAAAGAGTGAAAAGCATTTATACGTAGAAGCTGATGTATTCCACTTACAGTCACTGAATTCTCTTTCCTGCATCAATCTAAGCCCGGAGTATCTCTGCGTCTCTGTAAGACCCAAGATGCCATTATCCACATTTGAAAACAGCTCAACAATCTCATTCTCTGGACGTTGTCTAAACAAATGGATCAAAAAATAAAACGGTTTTTATGTAGGTATATACGTTTTTAGCCATGTTCCTTTTGGCTCACGTTCTATGGTGAGAGACGTCAGGAGTAACTTTGCTGGCTTCCACTTCAGCAGATTAACTCGGATCTAGAACAGCGTCTCTGGGAACAGAATTTGTCCTCTTGGTAACGGGCAAAAAGAGACAGTAAGCCTCTTGCGGGGATTGCGCAGCGGAGACCCCAGGGATGAAGAGACTCAGCTGGACCCAGCCATATGGAAGAAACTAGGGACTCCCTTGAGCATTTACAAACTACACCTTGCTGAAGGCTTAGTCATCCCTGCTGGGGGTTGCCATCTATGAAAGACAAATCACTTTCACCTCTTACTGGGGTCTCAAGAGCTGTTATAAATCGCACGGAACTGAATTCACAAGCAAAGGAAACTAAAACCAGTTAAAAATTTATTTAAGAGCCTGATGCGCTTAGTATTTTCCTAAGAATGCTGAAGACGCGCTGACAATAAACAACACTTCAGAAAAAATTATCAGGGACACTGTGTGTATTTAGAATACAATTTTTTGAAATGGAAGGTGTTTTCCTAAACGAGCACAGCGGTGTTGATGTTGCTGCTCGATGTATTTTAACGTATGGAATAACACTTGCCCATTTTATTCTGTTTGCGAAAATAATTCGGAAGAGATTCTGGTGCGTTTCACGCCCAAACTGCAACCGAAGGAAACGCCAAGACAACCCTCGTCCTCCCTCCGTAGCTCCTGCTGCACAGAACAGAAATCCACCCAACAGCCCCTCGCTGAGACGCCCGAGATACTTGCGAGTGCAG
>VZSZ01005782.1:0-56830 GCA_013398815.1 Ibidorhyncha struthersii
GAAAGAAAGAAAGAAAGAAAGAAAGAAAGAAAGAAAGAGAGTGTTGCTGTGCACCCAAGAACCAAAACACTACATCCCAGATGAAAAGCTAAAACAAAAACCTGCAGAAAGTGAGTTCTTGTACTTGGTTTTGGAGCCTGAGGGCTCCTTGTTTTGTGTACAGAAAGGGAATATTGACTTTGGCAGCACAGTGTACACCCTGCAGGGCTCTGAGTCTCTTCCCGCTGCCCCTAGTTCTCTTCTCCCATAAATTCCTCTTAGGAATGAAGGAACTTTATTAAAAAAAAAAAAAAAAAAAAAAGACCCACTTAATGAGTTTTCTCATGTATGGCCAAGAGCAAAAAGTAAACGTTTAACCTCTGACCTCAAGGGTAAATTACAGCATGGTAAGTGATGAGGAGTCACTGCTAACTGGTTGCTTTAAGTACAGTAACAATGTCACCATTTTCATAGTGCAATTAAGCACTCCTGCTGTGTTTAGCACTGAAGTGTTTTTTCTTGGTGGAATCATATAGTCCAGGGTTTTTTCCCTCAAGTTTGCAGAATATCTCTGTAAATTCAAATCCTCAAATTCCAGCTGAGCACCCAGATGTTGCTGTTAAAATACATGGTCATATATACATATATGATAGTTTATATGCTTTTATATATATAAATGTGCATATATAACAAATTCATATAAGTATAAAAGTATATAAATATGTCTATGTGTGTACAAATATAAGCATGCAATGGAAGAAACCTTGGATCCCACCTTAGAGATATTAAAAAGCCATCTGGACATGGTCCTGGGCAACTGGTTCTAGATGGCCCTGCTTGAGCAGTGGGGGTGGGCAAGGAGACCTCCAGATGTCCCTTCCCACCTCAATCATTCTGTGATTCCACAATCCTGTTTTTCTACCCAAAAGCAATTATTTGTGCTTAAGTTGGCTGTCTTCATCTCTAGAGTATACAAACAATTTAGCAGCATGTTTATCCAGTTCCTAAGGTCCCATAAGAAGTCTTTCTTTGTATTTCTTTGTTTTTCTTTTTTAGACCTGCTGTGAAAAGCCCATTGTTTTACTGTTAGTAGTTTAATAAGCTTCAGACAGGAATGCTGAGCCCAATGACAAAAGTTAAATACCCCTACAGTGAACAACTTCATGGAAGATTTTAATCTCTAAAGTAAAATTCCTCTTACTTCTTTGCCCAGAATGACAGATTCTGCAAACATAAATTTTATAAAAGTTTTTTTTCCACTCAGTGGTGAGCTTTTGGTGCTTACAGCTGTCTCTAGGTCAAAATTAGATGGAAGAGAAAACTTTTCTAAGCTTGGCATGAGAAATGTTGTGTCCCAAGTTACTGAGAAATATTAATGAGTGTACTAATGGATAGAATAAGGAGCTTTAATGACTTACATCCAGCTGGCTGGAGCCTTACAATCTATGAAGGACTGAAGGAAAGCTCCCAGAGGGTCTCATGATGTGCTGAGTCTCAAATAAATCCTTGGATGTGTTTCCTGGGAGTGCTCACAGACTTAGTAGTTTCAGGCACCAATTCAAGAAAATTGTCTTATTCGCTATCTGCCACTGCCACACATTCAAGAGTTTTCAGCACCCAGCAATGAAAACAAGGGGAACTCCCGATTCCTAACAATTTTGCAATGTGCTTAACTTTAAGTGTAGAATTTAAATCCTTGGTTTAGACCATATTTTGAACTGTTTTCCATAGTGTGTTTGCCCATTTACTGAACTGGGCTATACAGTCCTAAATCCTGTATATTACACCACATAACCAAGTGAAATCCAGGCTCTTGCTTATTCCAACTAGGAAGAGATGCTAGGTCGATTTGGGAGCCACAAGCAGCTTTATCACATAAACTGTATTTTGTGTCCGGTTAAGTTCAATTTCAATTTTAGTTGCTTTGTAGACCTCAAATAAGATAAACAGTTGTCCTTATTTGTTATCGACTTCTTTAATTTTATTGCCCTCTGGCAGTAAATGCATCTGCTTAACCACAACACAAAAGAAAGCTGCCAGAAGTTTTTTCAAAGCCCTACGGACTTAGACAACTCCAAAAAAGGTCAAGTCCAGTGGACAGAGGAAGGCCCTAAAGAAACAGTCATTACTATTGCAAGGTGATTCCAGCCATCCCTGGTTTTTTTACAAATAATGCTGTATGAAGACTCAAAGTTTCACCCCAAATGAGTCATGATATTGCCACAGACCTGCCATTGCATTTTACATGCAAAACACACTTTAATTATTTTTACTTGTAATATTCTGCCAGACAATGCAAGATGACATCACTGCATGAAGTCTCCCAGGTTCTTAATACTGGATAAATGTTATCTTGGGAAAGTATTAGCTGCTGATCCCCTGAGATGGTCTGGACAGAGGAGCAGCAGTGAGCAGCAGAAAGCTAGGTTCTCTCCCCATTACCTGCTCCAAGCAAAGGCTGAATGGCTCCTGGAGAATGGAATCCTGCTGAGCCAAGATTGCCCTGAGCACTGTTGCAGCCACCTCTGCTGCAGGACTATTTTTTGTGCATCACCAGAAGCCTGCAGACTCCTATCTCCAAGGCATACCTCACAGCAGGGGCTAAGAGTGGCCACCACAATGTGACACCAGCTTAGGATGTCACCATGGTGTGAGAATACGTCCCGCAGTACACCTCTCTGTAGCTTTCTCATGTACTGGATATGAAAAGACAGCGAGTATTAAGAGACGTAAAAGCCTTAGATATGCCTTAGGTCCTTTTTCCTCTCCATTTGTGCTGCTTGCCTGCAGCCCATTCATGCCACAAGGACCTCTTGGTGGCTAGTGACTGCAGTCTGCTGTGGGGTCCAGGCAGCTAAGCATGGTGACAGAATATTTAAACCCCCCATTGCACACAAAGCCCATACCCCAGTACAACCAGAAAAGTTTCACGGTTAGGTCTTTTTATCCTTTTTGTAAAGGTTTTTTGCAAAATCAAAACAGGGCCTAAGATACTCAACAGTTTGTGTCCTTAAATCAGGTCAGGCCTCGTCCTTGCTTATCTCACTGGCTCTCTGTTATTATCTTTTTTTTTTCTCTTGCCTTAGACCTTGACACTTCCTGCCCTTACATGGTATTAAATACAGTGCACACAACCAGGGAATAGAGGTGGTTAGTGATTTTGACCTCTCTGCAATGCAGCATGGGTTACAGCACTTGCAGCGCAGCCACCCACCCAGCGGGTGAGCAGGGACACATCCCTCCCACCTTCATCCCTGCCAGCACAACAGCAGCTCAGACTTCACAGAGCAGAACTGATCACAGCCGGTCAAGCGTCTCATATCAAGAGCATCCCAGGAAGCCAGCCCATGGCGAGATCTCTGCTGTGACACCACGTCTTCATGACACACCTTGACACAACAGCTGGCCAAAATGGCCACCTGCCACGGGACATCCTCAGGTGGCTGTGCCATGCTCTTACCACACCACATGGGCAGGACAGTGTGATCACCAGCTGAGGAAACCTGAGGGGCTTTACAGCCACTGGCCCTAGTCTTGACATCCTCTTCATCACCTTTGAGCTTGAACATTTTTAAATCATGCTATCTTTTCTAAGTGTTGTGACCATTTATCTTCAGCAAAGACAGGCACATTCTGTTAAGCTGTTGATCGGGTTGTTGATCGTCACAAGGTGAACTGAATGGAGGGCATCTCTTGGCTTGCCTGCAGTGTCCATGTTCTCCAGAGGGGCTTTTCATTTCTTTGCTAGGACAGCGGACCCACAGAGTCCCTCAGCGGCTCCCTCCTTCCCTGCCTCAGTTTCCACCACAGCACTGGCACTGCACCGTTCTGCTGTATGCAGGAGTTACTGCACTTACCTAGTCATCCACTGGAGGTGCAACACCAGGACGCAGTGAGCAGCGATGTTACTCCAACTGTCCACAGGTGTCGAGGACCAGAGCTCTGCTGCGAGATCCCTGAAACCTTCAGCAAAGAGGAATGTGTGCCTTGAAGGCCACTGGTTCCCAGGCTATCTAGATGCCTTAATCTTTCTCTGTCCTTATCTCTAAAATAGTGGGTAATGGCAGTTCCTGGCTTCTCAGGGTTCCTGTGAGCACAAATAGATTAAAGACTGCAAAGTGTGCCACTACCATTGGGTTATGGAGACACGGACTTTCCTTATAGCGAGGCACAAGATCTAGAGCAGGGTCCCGCATTACAGTAGAGAAGGAGTCACATTTTACATTTTTGAGGAGATTTTTATGTTTCATCTTAGCCATTTGAACCCCTGATGTTCACCACCACAAAGAAGGATGTCCTGAGTTCCTACAAGAAAATATGCCTGATTGATAGGTAGAAAGCCAGGTAGTCCCAAATGTGTTCTTGCAGCAAGTGGCAAGAAACAAATTACACAGCTGAAAGGAAACCAAGATAATCTTTATGTGGTTTAAAGGATCAGAAGTCTGGCGCCGACTGCCAGAGAATAGTACAATCAGTGGCACCATTGGCCTATCAAAATGGAGAGATGATTTTCATAATGCTGCATAATGATAAAAGACTGGGTGATTGCTGGATTTGTCACCACTTGTGGTTTCTTATATTGAAGAACATAAGAAATGCTTCAACATTTTCAGCAGCAGCATTCCAGGTCATGGCAGACAACAACTGAGCTCATTATGAGGAAGGTCTAGAAAAAAATATAGTCCCCTCCCAGCATGCCATGGCTTTTCTCAATCAGAAGTTCTTGTATCATGAAGTAGGAGGAAGAAGCAAATTTTGCTCCCTCAGGTCTTACTGCTGTCTAGTCCCCTTTTGTCCCCTGGACAGCCTGAGTCTGCAGTTCTGTTACAGGGTCAAGCCAGCCCTCAATCATACTCCACAGCTTTCCTAAAGCACTTTCTGTAGCAAAACAAAGACATCATTCACTATGGGAAGCTGCCAGCATGCAGCCATTATTGCAGGTTTGCTGCAATTTCAGCACCTGGTTTGCTTTTCGATTCCTAGAGACCAGAGTTTCACAGCCTCTGGGAGGGTCAGTGGAAAGATCAAACCCATGATTTCCCCTATTCCTGCTCCGTATCTATAGGGAGACCAGATGACGTCCCCCGGATAACCTCTATCCCTTTTGTTTTCTTTTAACCCCATGGCTCCTCTGAAATCCACGCACGTTGGAGAACGAGTCCTCAGTTAAATTTTCAATCACAGTTGAAATCTCTCAGTGTCTTCCTCCAAACCCTGAGGTATCTGATACTGTTTATCAACAAAGAACCAACTCTGAAGGCTTGTACTGAAGTGAAAATCTCTTGAATTATTCTCTCTTGCCAAAGATGAGACATTTAATATTTTCCTTTTCTCCCTAGCGGCAGTAAAGTGACACGTACAATGAAAACAAAAAAATCAGCAGAATATACTTACCTCCATGAGCTGGAATCTGTTTGGGTTTTTCAGACCTGCACGGTGAAGACTGGTGGGATCATCAGCCATGACTGAGCTCCTACATGCACACGCTGTACAAACAATAATGAATGCAGAAAGGCTGGAGCTGCTCGTTGACCAACACATCTCCCTGACTGCAATTTAAGGACTGAGGATATGACTCACCCTGCTTAGGCTGTGCTCCATTTCATTTTAATGTTGCATAGTGGGTTTTTCTCTATCTGTACTGAATTTCTGATATTACAGATATGTCTCCAGCGGAGATCACTCTCCTGCTTTAATCCGTGTTTGTGATATTTTACCAGGCAGAATGTAGGCAATGTAGAAAACCTGGGATTTAAGCCATTTCACAAGTAGCATTGCTACACCATCGAAGCACTCTAAAGTGACTTTCACCCATACCAGAAAGCTAACATGGCTCTAAGCCTCCGGCATATCAGCTTAAAAGCATTTCCTGTGGTCTCCTCATTTCTTTTGAGAATATCCTGTAAGTGATGTACAACCAAGGAACAAATACAATTTCTCAGAGTGCTTAGTTTTCACTTTGGCACAATCTGTAGTTGCTATGTTCCAAAAACCTCATGGGAATTGAATTATCCCAAGTCCTACTGTCCTGGACCCCTTCATCTGATTTAGCTGAAATTGGCTAATATACTCAGAAGTATAAGACATATACACACAGAGAATGAGACTGTACAAACTATGCTGAACCAAGCAGCTGTAAGATTTTAAATGTAATCATGCAAATTGATATTTACATTACCATGAATTCCCAGTCCTACCTGCGATAGTCTTCTGCTAAACCTGCCAAATGGTCCTCTGCTCTGACTGCATCTCAGCCACAGGCTTCAACCTTTTTTATTTCCTCTCTTCTCTCTCTTTTTTTTTTTTTTCTAATGTGACTGGTCTGTGTCTTCCTGGGATTCCTTTTAGTGGCTAAGATTGTCATTGCCAAGACCCAATCAAAAATGCTCTGTGCTTCCCAAGTGATGCTCGGTGCTTGCCACAACCACCCCGTCTGTGAAATGTCCTGACACCCTGACTTGTGTGAGGAATGGGTAAGCATGTCCTTTGGATCAAGGTCCAATACAGGCTGGATATGTTTATTCCAGCTTTTAATGACATTAGTTGTTGGAGTTTATCAGCATGAAACAACTTCATCCATCTCAACCCTTGCCAAAGTGTCACCTTCCACTGGAAGTTGTCTGTATTATCCCTGTAAGGCCCGCCAGGAGACATAAAGTATGACATCAAGAGGGTAAAACAACACACAAAAAATGGAATAACCTTTTGAAAGCTGCTGATGAGGCTGGCAATTGTTTGGGGATGGGACTGTGAATCAACACTGGAAAAAAACTCCGCCAGTAACAGCCAGTTCCACCTTTCCCAGGCAGTCTGTCTTTTCCCATGGGTCCTCTTTGGTAACACCTGGATATTACAAAATGTAATACCTCCACCAGCATTAGTTCAGCTGACACCTTAGTCTTTTATTTTTTTTTTTAAATTGTTTAATACTTGTTTAATACTTGTTTAATACTCATTCAATTACATGAATTCCACCATGGAACTAGAAAACAAATTGAGTCTTGTGTTTAGTATCTCTGCAGTTCCCAGAAAGAGGGCAAGACAGAGAAAACACCAATTCATAAAGGAAAACTTCCCAGCTTCCTTGCCCAACAAGTGTTTTCTCCTAGGAGCTAATAGAAAAACTTTCATCTGATCTTCCATAATTGCATAGAATTGACCTAGATTACCATAAAGCCTGAACTCTAGAGGAAACTGAACTTCTGACAAAGCAGTCCAGTTTTTGACCCAAATAACACTTACTTGGAGGTACCCTTTGGACTCCATTTAAACACTATTATCAGTCTTTGTGAATCAAAGGGATAAAGTCATTAAGTTGACTTTTAACAGTGCTGAAGGCTTGGGGAAGTGTGGGAGTTTAAATGATAGATGCTTTTGGTAAGAAGTACATCATTATCATTCATTTCATCAACCACAGGAAAAATGAAAAATTTCATAGAAACCCAACAGAGATCATAGTTTAATGGTCTAGTAGGATGTGTACTACAAGAGACTGAAAACACAAGGATTAGTTAAACATGGAATGATGAATACGACCTTGTCTTACTTGGGAAGATCCTGATGACAAATGTAAATAAAAGCAAGGCAACATATGAAATGAATTATTTGGATTTGCTTCTCGGTATGCCACAGTGGAAAATAAAGCACAGCAGGGAATTTAGACAGTGAGGATTCTCTGATCCTTGCCTAAGATTCTTTTCTTCTCATGACAGCTTTGGATGCACAAAGATTAATGGCTAGTTTTGTGTTTTTCTCTTCCTGCTGTTTAATTTCAATAGTACAGTTATAGCATTTGTAATAAATCTAGCTATTCCTAAAGCAACTGAAAAGGCTTATCATAGGAAACTCATATGCATTTACTTGTCTGACACGTTTCAGGCTTTTGTGCAGGCGATCACGGCTTTTAAAATGGACATTTTGCAACTTTATAGGGGACAATCAGAATCAATGTGATACAATAGCTCATCAAAGAAGTAGAGGAAAAATATTCAAAGTACAGGAAAAATATTCAAAACTCAGCTCAGTTTCCCACCTGTCCTATATCTGTGACACAAACATAATAGAGCACAACCCACATTTGTTTAAACAGAGACAAAGAGAGATTTGAACTTCAAGGAAGCTTAAGAGATGTACTAGAGAGACTCCCAAGGAAAGAAAACTTCAGAGGTGCTAATGCTCATTTATGTTAAATTCCACAAAATACCCAGCTTTACAGCTTCATTCAATGTTTTTTCATCAGCAGGAGGGTGTAACTGCAAGGTAAATCCACAAATTTCAAAAAAACTATGACTGTCAAGTCCAGACTCTTCATAGCTCCATTCATATCACATTCTTCAGCATATCCAATATTCTGGCTGAATAACAGCTTTTTTTTTTTTTTTTTTCTTTAAGGAAGGCCTTTAATCTTAGAAGATCTAAAGTGGTAGAGTGACATTAGCATCTCCAATGATTGGACAGCTCTATTACCAGGCAAAATATATGCTGACTCTAGAAAGGAAGAAGAATGGGATTTGTGTGTGGACAGAAATAAATGAATTGCTTGGATTATGTCTGCCACTTCCCCATTGTCTTTCGTGGTGATCTCCAGCATGGTATAGCATAAGGATTTGGCTATAGCTCCTATCTTGGATGAATCTATTCTTACTCGTATTTGAAAACAAACCTCAAGTTCATAGCTATGTGAGACCGTCCTGGAGATTTCAAAGGGAATGTCATCTGTGATATAGAATGCAGCAGGGTGATTAGATTAGTAAAACTTTCCCCATAAACCTGTAGAGGGTGATTTCTTCAGGGTGGCTGAGCACTACATGGATAAATATCACCTTTACCTGTGACATATTGAGGTCATCTTCCCTGGTAGGAGGTACCACCAATGAACTGTCTGTCCATATCAGATCAGGGCTAAACAAGATAAAAGCTTCCAGAGAAAAGGATGCAGGCAGGGAGAAGTCCATCCACTTACTGGCCTCTCTCATCAGTTAAAAGTATTGAGAATTAAGGGCTGCCTTTAAGTGTCCTGACCTGGAAGAAAACTCTCTCAAGAGCAGAGGTTCCCCACTGCCATCCCCACAGTGGATTTTCTAAAAAGTTCTTTCCCCATCACAAGTACAACTAAATGTCCCCTGTTTTTCTCTTATTTAATTATTTATGAAAGGGTGAAGTGACAAGCAGGAAGGCCAGTGAGTGCAGAATCAGATTCAAAGTATTTTTAATATAAGGGCACCAAGAACGTGAGACTTTTTAGGAAGGAGGAAAGCAGAAGGAGGTAACTTAGATGAATCTGAACATCCTAAGAAATCCTAATGGGAGAAGAAAAAATCAGAAAGTTCATCAAGGAATATGCTCAGGTATCAAGGAACAAGCAATTTCTTGGGGGTCTAATGTCAATGCACCAACTCAGCAAGGGTTTGATAGGCTCTGAATCAGACAAGAGACATAATAATCATCATTTGAGAGACAAGGGCTCTAAAGAGCCTTGAATAGAAAAGATTTAGATACTGACAGGGGATGCACACAGAAACCCTGCCACCAGCAACAGCTACAAGGCAGGGATATTTCCTAATCAAAACATTCAGAATAATGCCATAAACTAAGATATGTGAGGGAACAGAATGATAGGCAGCACAGAGCTGAAGATTAATGATGAGTCTCTAACCACCTAACTGCAGCTGAATATCTGAGTGCAGCAAATCACACCAAACATAGTGAATATCATCAAATGTACTTCCTGGACCTTGATGTGCAGGGAAAATATCTCTCCAGTGCTGCTGTACATGCCCAGTTCCCAGATGAATCAAAGTCAAATGCCCATTTCACACCACTGTCACTCGAAACTGAGTCAAAGATGCTGCCTATATGAGGGTAATTATTCACAGAATAGCAAAGCCCGTTCACCTGCAATGCTCCCACACTGGGGGTTATTTCTGCTCTTGATGCCGTGGCTGATCCCTGGCAGAGGTCCGTGGCTGCAGTGTGATGCAGAATCAGAAGCCGCAATGTTGTTTTTTTCAGTATAAGTTTTTCTTTCTCTGCCTCTGCACTGTTTTCTCCAGCAATCTGATCACTACCATAAATCCACCTCTCCACTTGTGCCACCAAACCACAAGGAATGAATGGTCCTGGAAATAACCCAGCCTCTATAAAAGCTGCCCCCTGTGCAGGAGGAGTGAATGGCAGTCTTGACATTGCTCTGGGGAGAGAGCAAAGCCCACACGTTCTGACTGCTGGGCCATACACACGGGAGCAAATTAAACTTGACATGGGCTCCTATAAATCCAGCCTGCAGTTCTTATCTCAGGGCAATGGAAGCACTGAATGCAGAGCTCTTAAGCAATGTATGGCTTCCTGGGGAGCTGGTAGCCCACCTGGAGAAGGAGGAAGGCAGAGCAAGTGCTGTAGAGTTCGGGTGTGTGCACGCCCCCATTCCTTGGGGTCAATACCGAAGTTTTAAGCACACGCTCCTTGTCCTGTGAAATGTCCATGGCTGTCTGGGTGCAAACAACTATCACAGCTTGAAGGAAGACTGCATCAGCCCCTGGTCTCTCTGGAAATAAAGAGACCTTTACAGTCTTTGGCCTAAAGGAAAAAAAATGCGGGATGGGATCACTGCTGCCATCCTCTCATAAAAAAAAGGAAGGAACTATTGCACAATTCAAGGAATATCAAAAGGGTCACAGGAAGCTTTGTCTCCAGGGCAGCCCTTGGCTTTGGGAACAAAATTGCCTAAAAACCATAATTTTATTGCCACAGTTTGCAATACAGTGGTGAATGTTAAATGATGCCTCTTCACATTCAGGTGCTGAGAGAGTGCTCTAGGTACAGTACCTGTCTGTTCCTTTCTAGGGACCTAAGAAAAATAGATGTATTGGCAGCTACTTCTTTTAGTGCAAATATTCTCATTTGTGTTTCCCTGATCTTCAAAGCATTTTAGAGCCATGCAATAGTTAGATTTAGCCTAGAGGTATTCTTTACAGATTAGGTAAACTCCTTAGGTGCTTCAACACAGTCTATCTTGGACTCAGATCTTCAACAAAGACTCACCACATCCTGGATGATCCAGGGAATATTATAGTCTAGTTCACAATGCTCATTTAAGGAGATTGTTGGCAATAATCCTTGCTCTGACCCATGCGCTGCAAGGTAGCCCTAATTATTGAAGAACTATAGCCCCTCTCTTATAAAAAACAAGAAACATTGAATTCCTCCCAGTTCCTCCCAATTCACTCTTGTCAATGTTCTAGACCACCCTCAGAAATGTTACTGCAAGACTAATATATATACAGATGCAGTGATTTTATTTGCTACTGCACCATTTTATGAGTGTGTGCCGCAGAGCCTAACTTCATGGCAAGAAGATTTATGGTGTAATTACTTTAGTATATTATTGTACAATTTGCAACTAATGGAAAAGAAATTTACTGGCTACACTTCAGCTGTCAGAAAGTCTGTCTGCAGAATGTTATGAGAGTGGAAGGAATATGTGCTTCTCTCCATAAGTGGGAATGTTAAATGACAGGCATCACTTAACCTGATCAAATATCTTAAACTTGATCAGCTACACATATCATAATAAGTAAAGTTTCTTGCAAAGAAAATGAATTATGCCTCATAAAGGAAACAGAAGCATTTGATCTTAAGAAGCAAATAAAAAACTGCCCTACACACCCACTCCCAGGAGAGTCAAGCCCAGTCAATCATCTTTCTAGCCAAGTGTAAGAATTAAGAATTCTACATCCTCTTTTAATTGCTTTAATTGGCAGTGTTTCCCAATGGACTTTCTTGTTTCACTTGGCCTTTTTCTCCCCAACTTGAAAAAAATGCATCTGATTAATAATCATGTAATTGGATTTGCAGTTCAATGATTAATGTCTAACTTCCAGTACTTAAGAAGAGCAAAAGCAGAGACTTGTCTTCACTTTTGACATAAGACCTTTTTTGATGGAGAAAACTTCATTCACGTCAAATGTTTTGCAACTTACATTCCTCAGCAACTTGCCAGATCAGTTCAAGTTAGATGCCTGGTAGTAAACATCCCTTTCATCAGAAGCACAGAAATTAGAAGCATGAAATTGAATGGAGGAGGATGGAAGAGTTCAGTAACAGTTTTCAGAAGCCCTAATACTCAAACTACTTGATTTAGTAGAAACCCAAACTCAAGTCCCTTGGAAATCAAATTAAAGATTCTTGTTGCAGTGGAGATGAAAAAGCTGGTACAATCTGATGGACATCTAAGCCTACAGTGAATTTAGCCTCTATCAAATCACAGTGAATGTGAAAAAATTTTGTTTGAAGGGACAGAGGGACGGAAGCAGAGCGGGCAGCTGTGGCAGTATCCGTTCCTTTTCCCAGTTTCTACCCTTTGCTCACTATGTTTGGACAATTCTAGTTAATAGCTCTGGACTCCTACAAGACTGCTGTTATATAAATGGTAATATAATATGTCCATATCATAAAACTGCCCCTCATGCAAATAGAGTTAGATCTTTAAAAAAAACATTAAGATTACAAAAGTACCTTTGCTCCATATTGAAAATGCAATGAAACCAATGCAAACTTGGAATGACAATAAGTCAGGCTCCCATCCAGGATCGTTCACAATGGGCAGGCCTCCATATCCTCTGCTTCTCTACTTCAGTCTTCTTCCTGGCCAATTTAAAGTAAATATGAGGATATTAGACAAATCTTGAAATAAGGCAGATTATGGAGCCCCATAAGCAAGACCATACTAGATGAAAACAGTGGCAAAGTTTTCTGTCCCAAATATCTCCAAAAAATCCTTCAAGTCACTTTAAATAGTCAGCTATCATCTCATCGCGTGTTCAGCTAATGGAAGCTGAAAACACTTAAGCACTACCATATTTTGAATTGAAGTATAATGGGGATGATCTGCTCTTTGATAAAGTCCTCACCCTACACAATAGAAAGATTTGCATTGTGTTCAGCTAATTTTCAGTAAGGACCCTTCAAAAGGCAGTGAAGTATTTACCTTGACTTCTTATTGCTTGCTCACCACTCTCCAAGTTTCTGATCTCTTCACACCCATGGCCTATCAAACAGGAATCCTCTATCCATGCCCTGATCTGATGGACACACCTACACAGAGACAGTCTGAAAATATTCATTGAAGAATTCAGCCAAAAAATTCCAAGGTAAAATAAATTAATATTAGGTAATAACCATAACAATAATAATAACAACAGTAACAACATGGCTTTTTATTGTCTTTGGGCACAAGTTTGTGTTTTCCCTTAGTTTATCTTGTAGACATATTTCATTGTGATATACACAGGTGACTGTACTTGTACAACTTCTTGTCTCATCCCACTGTAGGTGAGTACAATTTCATGGCATTTTTCTGAAGCACGATCGTAACTCATACAGAAGAAATCAAGGCACTCTGAAGCTACATTACCTTGCAATCTGAAACATGTAGACATTTAAGCATATTTTAGTTTGCACAGCACATTGCAGGCATGGGGGAGCCTGTGACCCGAGAGAGTCCAAAGCTGTGTAAAGGACAGCCTGTTCTCTCACGCTTGGTCCTATTCCCCTACGGCTGCAGGACTCCAGGGTGCCCAGAACATTGGCCTCTAAGGTCACATCTGCCAGCATACACCTCTCATCGCTACTCTACTAGAAACCAAAATAAATCATTTAACCTCTTCCTTGTCTGATTTTCCTGTGCATAAAAAAGGCAATGGTATTAGTGTTTCTTCCAGATTAATGAAAAATCTTTCACCTGAAACACTTTTTGTGGCAAAATGGAAAATATTCTGGAGAAAAGGAACTCTCGTTCTGTAAGTTTATTGCTGATGGTGATTACACAGAACACATTTTTTTCTCATAAAGGCAACCAAAAATTACATGAACCTAGTGGCTGAGGCTTGAAACAGAAAAGCCAAATAGTTTCCTAACTAATTACAGCCTTAACAGTGATTAGGGAAGGGTATTTATGGACCCATTATAAGCCCCCATGGCTCTATAAACTTAAATGCAATGAGCATTGGCTAATATATGAAATGCTTGGAAGAGATTGGATTACTAATATGGGCACCATAAGACCACACTGTTCAGCTTCCAGGTGTGCGACACTATTATACACTGCTCTTCTCTGAGTTAGCTTTCACCTAAGTACTTGGGTTGCGTTTAGGAGAGTGAGTGGATCTTCATGCTTCACTGAGCTGGAGGCAAAGACATTATAAATTAAGTTAGACTATCCCAAAGGGTTAATTTCTTTAAAACTGCAGTGTGCTGTGAGGCAGCCTTTCATATGTGCAGTCTTCTCTGCTTCCTATGAATTTAAATATGGCTCTTAAAAATAATGTGAGTTTGCGGGTGAGTAGATCTAAATAATCTTGCCCTCCTGAAATTATTCACACATTAGTCCATTCCTGAGCTTTACACTAACAAGCACTGTGCAAAGATAGGGAATATCTATGTATGGCATATTGACCTGAATGCCAAATACCTGAGCCTTCTACATTAACAAGCTGATAAGCACTATGATAGTAATTATGTCAAATAGACCAAAGCTGACTTTGAAGGTCGGCCTATAAAATGAGAGCCAAGAAAATAATCATTGATGAAGTCTGCTGCTGTGCTGAAGCTTATTCTGTATTAAACCCCTGCTATCATTTTCTTTTGGTATGGCTTGTAGGGTAGCTCCAGTGCCAAAAAGTTCTTCTTCCATGATGCAGAGCACTCCAGCTAGGCAGGGGTCAGCTCAGGCTGTAGAAATGAGGAGGTAAGCAAGAAGGAAGCTCTGTCCTTGGTTGTGGTCTTCATGCTGATGTGGCTTCTGACCCAGATTTCTGGGGTATTCCATGGTCTCCCCATTTGCCCACACCTATCATTGGTAGGTCTCCACATCTACACAGTGAAGAGCTCCACAAAGCTTTTTTGCTGCCTCCTGGACTAACCTGTGCCATAAGACTAAGAGAGGGCATTTTCTGCCTCAGGAGAGGAAATAACTGCCCTGTCTTCTCAAGTTCCTTCATGAGCAGGCTGCCTGGGAAGCCAGCACAGCCCTCATACGAGCTCCATGAGATGAAGGCTGAAAAGATGAAGAGTCAGTATATGTCTTGACAAGAATGGCTAGATCTCTTTCAGTTAGCTGTACCCACCAGCTAACACTGTGCTCCAGGAGGAACAGCTTTTTTCTGTTCCATCCCTGATCCAGGCTGACTTACCAGGTAAGGAATAGATCTGACTCACAAGTACCAGCCTGCTCTCCTATAGGAGTGAGGGATGAAGACAAAGTTTCCCTAAGAAGTGTGCTGGTGGGACTCGAGTAATTCACACAAAAAAAAAATTGGGGTGCCAGAGAGAGTCTATGTACTTTATCGTCCTACAGGCAGTTGTATTTTCATTTCCCATCAATTATTTAATCAAGTAACTCCAGGGCAGCATATACAAGCTAGCCAGGATATTCAGTTTCCCCATTAAATGACTGTAGCTTTACAAACAAAATCTGTCAACTAAAAATTATCACTTTAATCCCTTTTTTATTATTATTTCGCTTTCCAGATTGCAATACTGAAGTCTCTGCTGTTGCCTTTCTGTTTTATCTGTCCAGAGTGAGTCTGATTCATTGCAGACAGCCTTTCTCCCTCATCTCGTTCATGTTAAGCAGACGCCAATAAGTAGCAAAGGAAATTCTCGCTATGGACAAATACAAACCAGATCTGACTGGCTGCCTTCCATGAAGTTCCCCATGCAGATTTCTCCTCCATTACCAGCTTGATAACAGGGGACGACCTATGTTTCAGTGCACTGGGTATTTGCCAGTTGCTGCAGGGGCAGCACATCAGTAGTCTGAAATAAAAGATTAAAACTGTCCAGGACTTTGTTCCAATGTAAGGACCTGTGAGGTCAGATCCCTTAGCAAAATAGACCTGTGACACTTTTTCATGGACTTTTCTTTCATCAGGATTCTCTTCGTGGTCTTCCTCTCCTGCTCCTCCCTCTGCTGAGCATCCTCCATGTTGTCAGAGAGCTGCCTGGCAGAGTGATCCATTAATCTACCCTCTGTAGAAGACAATATTCTCAAGCTGATCCATATGCCACAATAAATTGACAGGTTCAAGTTATTCAAAGGGAAACCCTCAAGCAATCTTTTTACACTTCCCTGGGACTAATGTAAATAAGCAAGAATAGTAATGAGTTTTCATTTTTAAAGTGGATTAATGAAATCACATTAACAACTTGTATGAACATTTTTGTTCAGAATCAATATATTTTCCACACACTGAACTTAAAATACTTGTTTGAGAATAGAATAGAATAGGATAGTAGTAGAGTAGAATAAAATAGGAGACTTGAGTGAAATGACATAAGTGAATTCAAATTCAGGTCTGTGTAATTCTGAATTTTACTGAATTTGTATTTGCAGTCCTTTGTTTCTTCTATAGATCAGTCTCTAGATTCCCTTTGCACTATTTTGCTGCTGTTCAAGAGAAACGAAGGCTGCATTATTTTCTGTATTACCTATACACAGAAGAATATGATATACCAAAATGTAATTTAAAATCAGGCAGGAGGAATTCTTGACTGATACTTCATCCCTCCTCTTTTGCATGTACATTGCTTCAATTGCAAGTCTGGATACTGCCCAGTGTTCCCAGGTTCCTTGCAGTTTTTCTTTACACACTTAATTGACAGAGACCAGATTCCAACAGAAAAAAATATTAGCAGTATGCCAGTTTTCACCATAGTCCATGAAGTACTTTGGGAAAGCAAGAGATGTAACTATATTCCCCAATAATTCAGCAAGACTTCATGATGTGCAACTTTCTCCTCTGCTTCCAAGTCACTCCCTTTCATAAATCTCCCAACATCCATAAAGAAGAGCTTTGTGATACTTTATGTGACAGGACATGCCATATGAAGGGCTCAATTGCATGTAACTAATTTATACCTCCAATTCTTTTTCTTTTATTTTAAACACTGGCTTTCCCTCCCCTTTTCCCATTGCTAAGAGTGGTCAATATTAACACCACTGATGGTAAATGAACCCAGAATGATCTAAGATGGCAATCTCATTCGCACACACACAACCTTGCTCTTTTCCTATAGCAAAACCACTATC
This sequence comes from Ibidorhyncha struthersii, assembly GCA_013398815.1. NCBI lineage: Eukaryota > Metazoa > Chordata > Aves > Charadriiformes > Charadriidae > Ibidorhyncha > Ibidorhyncha struthersii. Next base: position 17,066 of record VZSZ01005782.1, read on the forward strand.
AGCCACCAGCCCATCTTTCCACAAACATCCCCAAATCTCTCAACTCCCTCAAAATCCTAGGAGAAACAGCATTTCCTAATTAGATGAACTGTATGACTTGGTTTTGAGAAAGTAAAAAATGCCCACGAGTCACCATCTGTTGCAGGTCACCTCTCCCCACATCCTGCTAAACCATTCCTTCAAGTTGTTTGAGAGGTCTGTCCCAGGAAAGAAGTATGACAGAGCTGGCAGAGAGGAATTAAATTGATTTTCCAGTGAAAAGGACGGCTTCGTGACAACTCAGCTGAAGTTCTGCTGCGGTATGCTTGCACAGCACTTAATGCAGCAGAGCCATGACCTATTGTAATACTAGATATTAGTGTGATCAAAAGGACAGGTAGCAAGACACAAAACATTTCTTGGTTTCCATAAGATTTCCATCTGGTAACATACCTATTACTACAGGAAAACCCTTTTCTTTCTGTTGGTTCCACACATCATATATATGATTATAGTATCAGTAATAGTGATCATAATATTGTTATGAAGCGTAAAGAAGGTTCTTTGACATTACACACACACCAGAAAAATAGGAAAGATAGTTTGTTCAATGCCTCTTTGCTCCAGCTTTGTTCAGTTCTTATTGCTCGCTCTGATTTCTTCTCTTGAAATTAAATTGTGGCTCCTTCAAGACAAAAAGCGGAACCTCTGGTTTTGTTTCTGTACTACCTCTACTTAATACTACTACTACTTTCCTATTCAAGACATGTCCAAGAAAAAAACCTTCTTCATATTGCCATGTCCCTATCAACCAAAGTCTTGTCTGCACTGAGTGACCAGCACTGGATGCTTCCGAAAAGGTTACAAAACTTCTATAACTGTGTAATAATTCCCCTTAGGGAAGTTTGTTCCTAGTGACAGGATGCTAGTGGTCAGCTTAAGCATTCACATACAGAGCTAATGGAATTAAGGAGTATCCGCAGTGTTTAGGAGGCAGCAGGCAATACATTAAAAAAGGAATCAATGAGGTGCTTAAAAAGCATCTTGGACTGCAGGCACGTTTTCTTGTTTTTAAGCATTCATTCTGTTCCTTTCAATAATTCATGCCAAGGTGATCAGGGTCCTCAGAATTTGCACAGCCAGAGGGGAGGAGAGTTGTAGCATGTACAATCTGAGCATCATGATCTAAGTACATATATTTTAGGTACTTATGTCCCCATAGAAGACCACGCTTTTCCCTTCCTGAAGGCATAGTCTTCTTCTGAAGAGTGATTTTCATATCGCCAGCATGGGCTTACCCAGATCCTCTGATCAGGAACGTGCTCTGCCAGACTAGGACCAACCACCCAGTGGTCTGGACAATGCCAGTGTGCTCAGGCAAGACAGAAGACTGCCAGGCAGGTTGTCTTCTGATGGTTCCTTCTTAAATCAGCAATATTTGATGAGATGGAGCTGTGCTTGATCTGACTATATTTTTTAGCATAGGGTGAAGGCTTGTCAGCAAACCCTCAAAATAGCCTAGGTTAGCCTGGAGTCCTCTCCAACTGCCCTGTTAAAAGTACAAATCAAAGCTGCGATATACTTTCACCTGAGCTGTCAGCCACGATACAGCACAGAACACAAGCACAGCTGAACAGGGTTGGACAAACAGTCCATCTAACACAGTAGCCTCTCACCAACAACAGCCGTGATATCTCCCCAGCACGCCTTCACAGCCTCTAGTAGTTTCTGTCCTGAATGCACAGACATTCAGCCCCAACAACACCTTACAGCAGGGAGTCCAAGAGCAAAATTTCCCTGAACTTCATCAGCTTCGCTTAAGGTGATGATATGTAACTAAGCTAAGACTTCCAACGGCAATTTGAAAGGCTCAAATTACACACAAACTATAAAATAAGTTAATATGCACTTATGCATCTTAATGGGACTGCCAATGGCCAGTTTGGTGCACTTCAGACCCCTATCAATAGCCAGGGTCCACGGGCAGTTGAATAAAACACACTTCCCTGGAGTGATATAACAGCGATATAACTGGCCAGGGATGAATCCTATTCATCTAAAGTTGCTCAGTAACGTGTAACTACTCCATAAACATTACAATTGTTGTTGCTTCATCAGTTCCTTCTGGGTTTATCTGTTGCACAAAATGTTAAGCTTATTGACCAGGTGGTGCCTTTTGTGATATGTTTATTTTATTAGTACATGTCCTTGAACTAACACTGCCTTTCATATGTAGCTGCCAGATAAGTGACTGAAAGAACTTGGCATCTGGGAATGAGAACTTGGGAGAAGAAGGGAGGATGGGAGGGAGACAGGTGCATTTCAGTAGAAATAAGGAGCTGCAATTATCATACTCGTGCAAAAGGCAGGGACGGAAGTGGCTCTCCTCATAGAGGACATATTTGCACATGTTTTACTCTTCCGAACTGATCTTGAAGTACCAGGCTGGAGTCAGGTCCCATTTCAAAAACTCCCTGTTTTTTTCCTAATAATGGCACCATCTGCTTTAGCCTGTGAGACCTTTTGGGATAAAAAGGCATGCTGAGCTGTCTCCCAATTGCTTATCCCTAGCCCGACAGGCAGGTGGGTAGACCTGAGGAATTTCTGCCTGTGAACTGTCACTGGTGGTACTAACCCCAGGCTGGCTCTTTCAGGCTGGTGGGTTGGTCCTGGTGGGCCCTAATGGCTGTAACCATACCGTGACCATTTCCTAATGCACCCTGGTCCACAGGCACCCAAAGGGTGTGCAGTCTGCACACACAGCCTTACAAGGATTCATTGCTTCCAGAGGAGTAACAAGCCTTGGACTGGTCTGGGCTCAGGCATGTGCCCAGACAAGCTTAGAGAGAAAAAGTACTCCAACACAGAGAAGAGTTAATAAAGTTCTGAGCTGCCAAATTGAAAAGTGACAAAAGAGAAACGGGGGTGCATTGAAAAGCGTGTGCTTGGCACTGACCTCTCTGTCCTGTGGTCCCACTTTGGGGGTCTCTGAGGCACCTCTCAGCTGTCCAGCTGCAAGGGGAACACAGCATCCTCCAGCAGCTGACTGGTCTTCAGGCTCAGCCCTGCTGCCAAGGACCAGGCGGGTCCAGCCCCGCACCGAGGACCTGTGGGGCTCCCTCGAAGTCGGCACCTTCTTCATCCTTTTGCTCAAGACAGACTGCTTCTCTTCCTCCCCTGACTTTTCCTGGATCTTCTTCCTTCAGAAATGAAGCTTCAGCAACCTCATACAGCAATGGGTGACTGCCACTCCGCCAGTCCTCTTTTTCCTGCGTGTGTGTTGCAAATGGAAGCACAGCAAACTTCATGTGGTCCTCAGAGGTGTCTCTGAAGTTATATTGCTGCTTTGTTCCAGAACTAGAAAATGCCTTTTATTTTAAATAACCTTTTTGTCAGACACATATTTTAGAGGTCACTGCAACGCTTTGTAGCTGTAAATGATTCTCTTTGCATGTGCACAGAGCCAGCAGCCAGAATGACTTTCTCTGTCCTGTCCCTCTTCCCAGTTACCCACAGCTAACGGCCTCACCCACATTCACTCCCACCCTTATCAGTCTGAGGGTTTGGTTTCACAACTCTCCAGCAGAAATTAAAACAAAGCTTGAGCAGAGTAGTTCAGCGGGGAACCTCACAGCTTCTGGTTTTGTGGCAGCTCACTTCTGTTAGAAGATGGACACAGAGACCACTAGCTCAATCCCATCTATCACTAAATGTCTCAGTAGGAAAACAACATTCCCTAACAAGTCCTATGGAACGTGCTCTCGGCTCATCTGAATGCAGCTGCAGCTGAAGTTTGATGCTTATTATAAACCTAGCAAAATTAGCTCACAGCTGTCAGGTCTGTGATCCTGCAGCATCAATAACTCCCCAGCTTTCCTCTGGCTTTTCTCTCTTTTTTCTCCTCCTCCCTCTCCACACCATTTTCATTTCCTTCTACTTTCTAAAGCCTTAAAAGACCTTCTGGTTTTTGTATTTCTGTCTGCTTTGTTTTTCTTTACAAGGGATTTGCCCTCCTCCTCTCATTTCTCTTGGCTGCTCCCTATCTTCCTCGTGTGAGCCAAGAAGTTCCTAACAGCTGCACTTCCCATCTTGTGTTTTGCCGACATCATCGTTTTGTTTGTGTGCATATGTGTGTGTGTGTGTGTGTGTGAGAGAGAGAGAGATCCAGTCAGCCCAGTGACGTGGCTTGAATCCTGCAGCTGCTCCCCTGAGGACTGGCGGCCATAGCACGGTGGCAAAGACCAAGCTCACAGCCCCGGCAGCACCTGGGAAAGCCCAGAGCTCTGTGCTTTGACACGCACATTTACCACTGGATTTGTTGAAGCCGTGCAGCTGCACTTCTCCCTGCACGGTTCTGCTGTTGATCTGTGCTGGCTTTTAACGTTTATCGCTGACAGCTGTGCTCCAAGAAGAGACTGAGCAGGATTTAATCAATAAATGTTAAAAAATTGTCCGTTTTTTCCCTTATTCACTCTCCAGACTCCAGCACATGTTTTTTCCTCTATATGCACTGACTGTTGTTTTTTTTCAGCCTACCTCTTTCTTGCCCTGAGACCTGCACCAGCAGCTGTACAGCTAGTGCTGGTGTTGTGCCAGAGTCAGATGCTCTCCCACATTGACCAGAAATTGTAACTGACAGTGATCTTGGACAAGCAAGAATCACTGTTGATTTAAATCACTGATTTTTAATAAGAATAGATACTGAATCCTACAAACCCTATCCATAATCCATCACCTCTGAAACATCCCTCTCTCTCTTTATGAATCAGCATCTGGTAGAGAGCTGAATCAAAAATTCTATAGCATCACACTAAACCCTTCTCCAGAATGATTTCTTCATGTATTTCCTAGAACTTTACAAAACCACAAGAGCAGCTGAATAAAAAAATGCAATAAATCACAGTATCATAGCAACAATGTTAAAATACATGCTTCCTGCTTATTCATTTTGATTAAGAAAATTATTCACAAGGCATCAGATGTTTGGAAAGAAATCCATCTTGTGGTTTGTTAATCGGAAGAACAATATACTCTAGACTACTGAGAGAGGTAGCTTTCAAGACTGAAAGGCACTGCCAGTTATTTCCTATGAGAAGCTGATAAGACCCTACACACATTTGTTTGCCTGACATTTGATGCTGCCTATCAGTTAATATTGTCATCCAGAAAGCGCTTAAGCATGCACTTAATTTTAAGCACACACTTAATTTCAAGTATATGAGCAGCGGCATCAAATTTGAGATGAGTAGTTGTGGCCTTTGAGTTGAGTTTATTTTTAATATTTTTAATTGTTTGTTGGAGCGCAGCTCAGAGAAGTAACAACGTCCTTACAAGCCTAACAGCAGATGTGGGTTCAGTGCCTCTCCTCTCCCCACCACCTCCTTGCTCTGCATCCCACTCAGTCCACCCCTGGGACCACCAACATTCCCTCCTCCCTTGGGCTCCTGTCATCCACTTTGCAGTACTTTCCAAGATCCTACCTTCTGATGTTGCTGTCTCCTCGTAGCACTGTGTCCTTGGGTTCGCTCCCAGCACTGCCTCCTTACTGCTAGACACACTGGATATGTGTAAAGCCCACATGCAATCGCCCACGTTAGCTTTTTACGCTCTACTCACACCTCCACATCAACACTGCACACACATCTCGCCCAGCAGTAAACTTACTGAGGACAAATCTGGGTGACATCAAGGAATGAGTAAAATGGAAGAGGATTCAGTCGATTGCCACTCAGAGGCATAGTGAACCGTGAGCTTACTGACCCCCAAAGTTGGTGAAGGTTGCCTGGAGACAACTGGAACCTAAATTGGATGAATTGTTGATAACCCTCAAAATAGCATGGTGGCCACCAAGCCTCAGAAATTTGGCTGGGAAGTTTTATATTTAGTACATTTTTTTTCACCCTCAAACATTACAGTGATATTTTGTCTTTATCACAAGCACATGCATGTGACATCCCCAAGCCCTACAATGTCTCACGGGAGGAATGACTGCATTTCAGCTGTCTTTGCGTAGCTTATAAATTTTGGTGTTGGTCTGGGGCTCCAGGTAAAGTTGTTCCATAATGCAGTGATCTTGTAAATAATCCATTATAAATTATTCTTTGTCTGCACACAGGCAAACAAATGTCTCACACATTGCAGGAGTTGCTAGCTGTGCTGAAAAATCAACAGCGAACTGTTGATTTTAGCAGAACAATCAGCACAAACTATCAAAAGGTGGATATGTCTCTGTCCTACCATGTGGCAAATGCATTTTTTTTTTTTCAGGTATGTCCTTTGTTTTGCAAAACAAGACAGTTGAGGAGAGGATGCAGTCCTAGAGGCAGGGTGAGCAGATCAGATCTTTCTTGTTCATCAGTTCTTCCAGCTTCTGGGAGATCCACTGGAACACAGTATCACCAGAAGGATGCGTGTTTTATAAATAAGCAATGGCAGACAAAAAGCAATTGAATTAGATCCCCAAAGCTTTACTAAGATAGATGATCCTTGAAAGTACAGCTAGGATATTAAACATAGTGAGAGTATAATTCTTAATTTCCAGGCATCTGTGAGAATAGTTACCATCCTTTTGGGAGTATTGTAGTGACTGTAGCTGGTAGATCTTTAAATGAGACAATATTTCCTTTTGATATTGCTTCATTAAGATAACTGATTCCTATACCCAGCCAAATGTTTCATATAACTCTTCCCTCCCTTTTCTTAGTGTGTGCAATTGTGAAAGAGCAGCACTGTGGGGACTTAGTGGTTGTATCTCTTTATGAATCTGAACTGTGACAGGGACGACTCAGTGAGTTTATTGATTTTAATTTCTTATATTTGGGATTTATCTTCTCAGCTTTTACTTAGCAGCTGAGAATACTCACAGTGTTGATGTAGAAGGTGGGCTACCCAAGGGCAAATTTGAGATTCTCATTTCTTCACCTAGGCATTTATTTGTTTGTTTCTGGATGGATACCAGCTGCTAGGCTTTGATCCAGGCTTTGATCAAGAGTGGCTAACGGGTGCACTCTGAGACAGCATTACTCTTTCTCAGCCTCCACAGCCAGAGCTGAGAGGAGCAGGGGCCTTGAGTGGATTTCCGTGAGTATCAGAGGGAGAGATCAGGCATTCCCTTTGAAGATCCTTTGTTATTGAAATCTGGATTCTGATCCCCTATTTGACCTGAAAACCCTGAACTACAAGGCTCACAATTCAGTCTTCTAGGGGGTAAAGGGATCTGAAAGATTGGGGTTACTATCTGTGGGTGGCAGGATATTTTCTCCTCCCAGGAAGACAGCTGGAATGGCCCTGAAAGCAAAGGAAGAGAAAACTAGTGAGAAAATCCCCTTCTTGGGTTGTTACCTGAGTACCACCATCCAACTTTGCAATAGTGAAGATAAGCTTAGATAGTTGTTGGTCTAAACCAGAATCTGCAATTCTTGGGCTGTTTCAGTGCAGGAAGAAGAGCTCAGCCAGGCTGATTTCCTTCCTGGGGCATTTAAGGACTGAGCTAATAAAGTGCTTTATGACTAAGAATTCGTGTGGCAACATAAGGAAGATGAAAAGCTATGAAACAATAGATGGAGACTATCTGTCATCCTTGGAAATGTTTTCTCCTGTGGATGCACCATCGAACTTTGATGCCAGGAGGAGCAATCTCTGTCAATGATTTGCTGTTCACCTTGCTCACTTAACTGCTCTTTTTCCTGTGGCATTGTTTTTATCTTCTTCAACTTCCTTAACATCTATGAGGCAAGTATTTGTACCCTATTGTGTCTCTACATTCCAGCACGAAGAGCCCCAGCCACAAGCAGGACATTGCTGCAACTTTAGGTATTGCTGCCAGAGAGAATTAATGGCCATAGGTTGCTAGGGGTAACGAACTCTAATCATGACTCTCTCACTTGACTGTCTTGGTTCAGGGGACTGATGTAAGCTTTTCTTTAAAGAGTGTTCTCCTTAAATCCTTCCCTGCCTCCTTTCATCCCTCCGCCCTCCCTTCCTTTCCCTTCTTTCTTCCAGTACTGCCAAGCCTAGCAGGTTGCTATAGCTTTCTCCATCTTCTATTTTGAGATAAGATCAACACCAGCCAGTTGCAAGGCAGGGCTATGTCCAAAGCCATTTCCCGTTCCCCCCCCTCCAAGCAAGGGGTCAGCATGCATTCATGCCCATTATGGGTGCTACAGTGGACTCATTCATGGACTCACTTCTTTCTGCTGTGAGATTCCCTTGCTCAAGTGCTGTGTTTTCCTTGGCACAGCGTGTAAGACAAGAAGGAATCTTTACATGGAAATGTCTCCAGCTATGGGAAACATTTCCCTATGCACATGTCCTAGCAAGAGATCTACTGCATCCATAATTGCAGTCAGCACTTGGAATGTAGTGACGTCTCCATGTTTCATGACCAAACATAGTATTTGCCATTGCTCAAGGGTAGAATAGGCTCTAACAGCATTAACCTATGGTCCCTTATCTACTGCTTTTGTCACACTGCCCATTTGTATCTATTTGGAGAAAAGCTGTGTTGTCTGCTGCTCATGATGCCAAGCTGCCTGGCAAAGGAGATTTGCTGTATTTGTGGTATTCCTGCTCTTCTCCTTTCAGCTTTTTAGGCAGCAGCGAGCCAGTCTTTTGCTTTGTGGTTCTCTCTTTCCCAACCCTTCTGGTCTTGCACAAGCCTTTCCCAAAATCCATAAATGCTTATTGCAAGCTGAGCCATAAGATGCTCAGTGCTTCAGGTTTGCTTTCTCCCAGGGACCATTTAAATGAGGACAAGCCACCGTTTTATCTGATGAGAGGGTAACGCACAGGGGTGCAGTTCTGCCATGTTGACCTCCAGCCCAGATGTCACACCTAACTGAGACCAGTGTCACAATAGGCCTATTGTTAGAGGTGCCAGAATGTATGCTTTGTACAGTAGCTTCAGATTAATCCCGGTATTAGTGAGTCCTGAAAACAACCACAGCATGTTTTAATCAAACAAAGCCCAATCAGTTCTCACTTAGACTTGGAGGGGAAACAGTTAGGGTGATTTCATCCCTCCATGTCTAATGCAGACTATGACAGAAGGAGGAACTGTGGGCAATACTAATAAAAAGGGATAGGAAGAGATCAGAGCCTTCACTGCAGGGAACGCCTGACCACTCAGTTATCCTTCACCCCAGGTACCTCCTCAGGCTGTTGAACAGGAGGTGTTTGCTTTTGCAGCCATGATCACATCCAGCTCCTCCCACAATCCAGTCATACACTGACAGGAGTCCAGCTCAGTGCTTCTCTCACACATGTGCCTTTCCTTGGGTAAAGCTGCTTCAGGTGTCCCCTCCTCTAAAAGCGAGATTCCTATTTCCAGTATCAGACTGGACACGTTCACTGCCAATGGCTCTAACTATAACATCTGTGTGCCCACAGTGAATAACATCTGCCGATTAAACACAGATGCAAAGTCCTTTTAGCAATGGGATTAATAAAATCAAAATTACAAAACAAGAGTCTTCCCTTCACTTCACACTTCTGTTTTTTTCCTTACTCTATAGATTTACCCAGGCTGGTTTTTTGGTTTCTTCTGGAAAGTGTAACTCATCTTGAGTTTTGGATGAATATCTTAATTGCACTCACCAGATTAAGATTTGTCTCTGCTGATCTTCTTCTAGAGGGGGTAAATTAACCTTTTAGTAGCCCCATGGTAGCTTGGCTAAACTGCTTACTGTGCTGACTAAATTCATTTACGGTTAGTTTGATAGCTTTCCACTAGATCGTGCAATATAGATATAATTCAAGACAATGGAGCATCATTAGCCTTTAATGATTGCACTGGAATCAGATCGTAGTTCTGGGTTCAGGGCTGAAGTCCAAGAGAGCAGTTTGCTCCAGGCATCTCTGCAGAGAGATGGAGGCTGAATAGGGGAAAAGGGGAATATAATTCTGGGAGGGTTTTCAGAGGGGCTTTAGGCAGAAGGAAGAAAATTATTTGGTAGCAGAGAAGAGGAACAGCTGCGGGCTGAACAAAGAGAGAGCAACCACTGTCAGGAACAGTTCCACAGCACAGAAGTCAGGCATCATTCTAGCATCAAGCCCCAGTCCCTTTTGCCATGCTCTCGAGACACTCCTGAGAGTAGCAGCCATAGCTGTGCACCGACAGAGCCGTGTCCCTGCTGGGGTCCCGCTTGAGCACGCCAAGCCCTGAGCCCTCCGCAGGGACTAAGTCCTGCAGCAAGGCTGGGGCAGCCTGCAGGATGGAGCAGAGGATCCACCCTACAGGGAAGGCTCTTCCCGGCACTACCAGACCAGGCACTCATGCAAGAGGCATATTTAAAACACCGTGCACTGACAAATAATTGCTTAAAGAAAAAAATTAACAAACCAGCTCTGAGATACAAATCTAAGGAAAAACAAAAAACTCACTGGTGCCCAGCCAGACAGGCAGTCAGTCCCCTGCTATCAGATGCACAAAAGAAATACTTTGTTATTTAACCACTGTTTTGCCCTTCCCAACACTTACTGTGCTGTGTATTTCATCCACTTCCCAAGCAGCCTGCATCTCTGTAGCCCGACCCCACATGGTGCTGGGGAGGAAATGTTCAGTCCTGGCTCCACCTGCAGTGACACCAAAATGTTTCCAGGCAGAGGAGGCAAAAGGCACAAGGTCCATTTTGCAAGTTACCCACCTGCACTGAAAGGAAATCTAGAAGAGAATGATGCAGTGGATGAGCTAAAATTGGAGATGAGAATTAGCCCCACCCCATTATGGAAGAGGATTTCCAGCTTGCCTATGCAAACAAAACCAAAGGTGAGTTCAACTCAACTCAGCAAAAAACAAATCACTTTTTTTCTGCTATAGTAATTTTTCTGCCAGATTAGTGAGTTGAATCAGCATAGAGGGGGTCCTGTGGGTTGCCAGAGCTTGCACAGACAAATGGCAGGCTCTTAAAGGTTGGATTCAAGAGAAAAGAAGCTTAGTGAGCAGTAGTTAGCAAGGAGATGATCTTATCTCATCTTATGGTACCCTTAGCCCATAAAACTGGTGAGACAGGGATTGTACTTCAGCCCTTCCATGCAATTTTTGATCTGTATCTACATCTGTAGAAAACAGAATTTACAATACAGCCGGCATAAAGTATAATCTATGCTCTATAAAATACAGTCTCTCTACAGGAGTATAATATAATCTATACAATATATTGGTTATATATATGTGCATGTGAAAAGTGGTGATCAAAGGTACATACAGGAGTTCTTGGTTCCTACAGGACCAGTGACCCTTGTTGTGGATTGCACATGGCTTCTCCCAAAAGTCTGTTTAACACCTGGTGGCTTGTCTCTAGCTGAAGTACAAGCTATGGCCATTTCCTGCTGCTTTGGTTACAGCCAAGTCTGCTGGACATGGAGCTCCTCCAGCCTTCGCAGAGGATGCCTGGCCTCTCTGGGACCTGCTCAGCACCTGGCAGGATTGTGCTGAGCCTGGTCTCCTGCCTGCCTGGCTGGCAGAGTCCTCTGCAAACACTCTCCTGTGCTTACTGTACTTACTGACAGTAAGAGAGAGCTGCCTCGAAGATGCACATAGGAGAACAGGCTGGCTCTTCAAAACCTGCTCAACACATTCACACAGGCTCTCTGGCAGCGCCGGGCTGGCCCGGGGTGGATGCCACAGCCACGGAGCCAGTTGCACCGTGAAACCCAGCCAACAGCTTCCTCGGTGCCATTAGCCATGCTCATTTGGGAATGAGTCACAGCCTTGGCCATGGTTTTCCCCTCTTCCAGAGAGCCCCAGCATGCACTTTTGTCACTTGCTGACTGTATGCTTAGAGATTTTCTCTCTTTTTTGGTTTTTTTTTTTTTACTAGAGAGTGAAGCACATGGTGAGTCGCTGTCTGATTAGCTAACAGCTTCCTGGTGCCTGTGGGAATTACTGTATCCAATGCTTTTAGAGCAGGTATTTGTACTACTTTTACCTGCCACTCTCCATACTGATCAAATCCTCCCTTCAGGATTTTATTTCTACCAGATTACAAAGTTCACCTTACTTTCAATCCACTCTGTCTCCTGGATACATGTCAGCAAGAGTAGTATGGGTTGTGTTGTGTTTTCTTTGACTATTATTATATATTAAAACAAGATTAATTACAATGACTCTACTTAACATGCCATGGTGCGGCGAGAGGACTTTCACTTCCCTTAATTTAAGGTACTTAAGGCTGCTCCTCCTGTTGAGTCCTGTGTTGGCATCATTTTTTTTTTGCCTCAAGTAATTTTTCCTTCTGGTGAAGTCTGCTGGGTAACAGCGCTAGAGCCTGCAGGCTTACATCTGCAGACCAGCTCTCTCTCAACTAGTACTCTGAAAGTGTCCTCTAGGAAGGGCGACTGCCGAAGGGTGCAGACCCTAGAAAGAAGGTCCAAGACTGGGTCCCAGCCCTGCCAGCAGTGCCAGGCTTGGGCAGAGATACACAGGCAATTTAACACAGGCAGGGAAATTCAGAATGAGCCCTCTGACAGGTTAAATATCATAAAGAACAAGGAATAAACAGTCCTCTCTCAAATATAAGAGAGTGAAGATTATTTGTGTATCATCTTGTCTGGTACTGAAATTATACAATATGTAGTCTTATACTTCATGATATATAGGATAGTTCAATGGTTTTCAGTGTCTGGAAACAAAACTTCAATAGAAGGAGAACAGTTTTCCAGTACTTTCCAATAAGGCACATTCTCGCCCCTACGAAGTCCCCACACCTAGCATCCTAAGACACAATCAAAAAGGATAGTGGATTGTCTTCAAGCCTTCTCCTTCTCAATACATTCTAATACTGAAATTTATAAGCTTCTATTAATCTTTTTTTAAAAACTAATAAACATTTGAAAGTCTCCTAAGCACAGCCATTATTGCTTAGCTGCTTGCCATTTTAGACAGAAAGCTGTTCAGAAGAGAAGACTTGAGCATTACAGTCACACTAACGGGACATATTTGTCCAAGGTGTAGACACCTCCCTGAAGACAACAGCAATACATCAGTGGTAAATTTAATCTATTGTGTCACTAGTTCGACATTGCAAGCAGGCACTGGCAGAGAGTTCCCAAGGACTCAGAGCTGACCCAGTTCTTCTCCTGTCCGTATCAGTGGTAGCATGCCAATCAAGGATGAAATGAGATTGGGAAGGAAAGCAATGGAAAATACCATCGTGCTCTTTGCAAATGGAAAACAATTGAAAATTCCTAGCTTGTTCATTTCAGAAATTTTCCAAAAATCTAGTGTCAGCAAGCTTTCAACTTCTAATGAAAAACAAAAAAAGATATTCCTAGGTGATGGAAAAAAGAATACATATATATATAAAAATAAAACTGAGAAGTCATGGAGATATAGTAGCTTCCACGTCAGTTATTGCCAATAAAGCGAGTGCTGTTGACTGCAGAGTATCCAGGAGATGTTATTTTATTTGTTGATATTAAAGAAGAAAAAAAAAACACAAATTGGGAGCATGGTGCAGAGAGAAACTTCCTGGGTCATAAAGCCCAGACTTCTAGTATCCCAGGCACCACATAATTGCCTGCTTTTCATCTGAGTTATCTCCGGTCTTCTAGATGGATGTGGAAAAAATGTAGAATGGGAGAAGCAATACTAGCAATCAGAAAATAAAAAATGGCATGTTTTCTTCTGTATCAGAAACAAAGCCACATTAGCAGTGGGAGCAGCCATAAACACAGCAACCTGTGAGGCTCCAACAGATAAGGCAAAGACTTAAGTGTAGCGAAAGGTCTGATCAATTCTTGAAGAAATGTGTTGTAGTCTTAATACACCGATATCACAGGAGTGGCAAAAGGTCTCCTGGACAGAGGCACTGAAGGAGAAATCTGGGGGCCTGTTTGGTGCCTCGGTCCTGCCGTGCTCTGGGTTTTCTCCCACTCCTGCCTGATGGGATGCAAACACTCTCTGCTCGCAGAGGAATGGTCTCAGGTTCAGCCCATGGTGAAGAAATGCTAAGCTTAAAGTAGCCAGAGTTACATCAACACAGATAGGAGCACAGCTGTATCCTGCAGGGTTAAACCAAGTCTTTGCCAGAAGACATCCAGAGCTACTCATTCACCGATTTTATCAAGTGGCTTAACACCCATTGTCGCAGGCAGCAGTATCTGTCCTCTCCTCCTTGTCTTGCAGTGTCTACTAAGCTGCAGGGTTGTGTTTCCATTCAGTCTTCTTGCCTCCATCACCTTTAACCATTTTGTGCAAACTGAGGTTTGAGAGCTCAACTCTTCTTGGGCAGAAGTGGAAATCTCTTTGGTCTCTCTTTTGACGATGAGCTGTTGGGTGCGAATGGGCACACTGGTTATACCGTTGCTTGGGAAGAAAAGTCCAGTGTCCTACACCAGAAGAAGGCTCAAAGCTCTGAAACCAATTAAGAGTTCCCAAAGAAGAGAAGGCAGATGGTTTCTATACATCCCCTTTGTCATGTCTACCATAACCTGGGGAGTTTCCCAAGACCGGGTGCCTGACTCTACGTATGTATTAAATGAACTCTAAATAGCAAAAAGTGCTGCAAAGTGGAGCTTGAATATTTTGGGTGGTGAAGGCAAAAAACAGGTCTCTTAAGATTAACCCCCAGATCACATTTTCACTCACGAAGCACCAAGAAAAGTATTTCAAAAAACAGCCTCTGGATTTTTCTATGAATCCACTACTCAGTAGCAACAAGGACTTGATGCAGCAAAACACAGCAGTGTGTGTCTGGCCACAAGCAGTGATCAGCCCTGCCTATGCTCAAGATTCGCCCTCCCCACTAAGAGCTGCAGAGGTCCAGGGGCAGCCTGTCCCCGGCCACGCCGGTGAGACCGGGGCCGGTTCTCTTGAACAAGAGTGGCAGACTTGAATGCTTGATCACTGGGAAATCAAGGTCATTATTCAAGACACCAAAGAGACCTGCTGATGATAATACCAGCCTGTGCACCCGATAATAGGGATTTGTCTTGGATATTGTTTGACATGTTTAGAGGCAGAGAATGAAAAAGCTAATTAGTATATTAATAAACATGATCTCTTCACCAGGCAGAGAAGAAGTTCATACAAGGCTTTCTTGTCTCATAAAGCCTTTCTAAACCTATGCTCAGGAAAAGAGAAAAGGCTATTTTTAAATACATCGTATTCTTAAAGAGGCACTTGCCTGGAATAGATGAGCTTTGGAAACCATTGTTTAATTGCAGCCAAATAGATAAAGCATTGCTTTGGGCTTTATGAAAACTAGAGTCCAGTCTCTGCAACACACTTTGCACTGCTTGGAGCTTTTGATGAGAATTCATTTCCATAAATTGTTCCTGTTAAGCTGGTGGGTCCATGTGGGAGCTGGCAGTGCCTCCTTTCCAGCCCACGGGGGAGATGAGAATCAGCTCCATGTCTTTTACAGGAAGGGAAGGAAAGGGAGAAGCAATAGCAAACTACATGAGGCAGAGGGAATTGATTGCAACCAGCCAGATATAATTACATTGTGGAGGACATTTAATATTTCATCTTGATCTTTGCTGTATCAGGAGAGTAAAGAAAATCACCGTATGAGGGAGAGAGAGGCTGCAACTTCTCTTGATTTGAATTGTAAATTCCCACAAGCAAAACCATGAGGTACTTTCAGACAATCTGTACTGCTGTTGCCTAAGTGTATGTGACCCAGATTGCAGGGAGAACCAGAAAGCCACTCCACCTGCTTGGAGGCAACGGTGGCACTAAGCCATCATGGCAGGTCCCCAGCACAGCAGGTATTTAATCCAATTGTACTAATGAATTTCTCTCCTCCCTTCACTCCTGGGTAGCTACAGACATACTGGCACAGGGCTCTCTGGTTAACTACTGCAAGGAAGAAAGGGCTTTGCATCCCACAGTGTTAAATGGCTCCATCCTAAAAGCCAGGCCTTTTAAACAGCATGGCATGGGGTTTTGTTATGACTGGTGTAAGTAATATGCACACACGTGGGAAGAGACAAGAAGCTTACAGTGTTTGAAAAGAAAAGGCAGGAGGGTAAACAGTGGCTCTGGACCAAGGTCAAACAGAAAAACAAGAGGTAGCCTAGAAGCAAGGATGCCTGCTATACTAAGGGCATATACATACTCAAGGCATTCCCATCCCATGCAAATCCTGCAAGAAAGCACACCAAATCCCAGTAAATCCACCCAGCCTCCACTGCTTCCTATGTCTGGTGTCTGGACCCAAAAAAATGGGCCATACATTTGTTGTGATGGGGGAAAGCCAGAGGCAGCAGCTAGCAGGAACCTGAAGAGAAAAAAAGGAGGACGAGGCATTGCTGAGCATCCCTACACACCAAAACATCTCCTTATAACTCTGACTGGACCAACTTGTCTTTAGCGGTTTGGCCACTCACCATTGAAATGCAGCTCACTGAGGTGGATCAGAGCTGGCTCGAGCCAGAGCTCATATCAGGGAGGGAATAATTGCCCAAGAGCTCCACATGTTTATCCTTTCTGCAGCCTAATGCTGCCAAACACCTCTCTGTTTGCCTTGATCACTTCCACACTCACTCAGCCGACTGCGATGCAGCTCTACGTATTAATTATTGTAAAAGAGGGGGAGATTTACTCATTGCTCCAGGTGATTAATCAGCTAGTCAGGTATAACCCTTGCTATTGTAATTGCAGTCAAATAATAATGATGTTATACGCACCGTAATCATAGCCATCATCAAACACCAGAGGAGCCTGGTAACACAAGCAATGTTGTCTCTTCACAGCCTCCACAACCCGAAATTATCTACAATCTGGAATAAGTTCTTAAAGACAGCTCATGAGATCAAGGTCTCAGTACAGAGAAAAACTGGAAACAGACCAGTGATGGACTTCAAAACAAAAGAGGTTTTATGGAGAGCATGTGGTGACAAGGATGTAAATGACTTTCATTTGTGGTTTTCCTGACCCAGTGCTGCATGTGTGTAGACAGGAGCTGGTCTCGAGGCCAGCGCACTGCAAAATGCTGTCATAAGCATTGCCCCGCTCCCTGCTGCAGGGACACATCCCCCCAGCCCTGAGCACCCTGCTCACCCCGGGGTGTGAGGGGGGAAGGAGCCCCTTACCACCTCACGGAGAAGAGAAGGGGAGGGAAGGGCTGAGCTCACCAGCGCTCCGTGCATCCAAAATCTGCTCTCAAGAGCAACCACCGCAAAGGTCTGGAGAGACAAGACAGGTTTCTTGGCTGATGGCTGTCTTAAAATACACCTCACTTTTCCTTTTGATATCCGTTGTGGTTTTGGAGCAGCCTGTGAACAGCCAAGACAGAGAATCTGTTTAACAGAATTTACTAGCTTTGTATCCTTCTTTATAGCTCTTCCTGGTTAGCTGAGCACATACCCTAACCTCTAGATAACCTTCTCAGTAATTCTCTGAGCACTGGCCTTATCTCACTGACCTTGTCACTTAATTTACCACAGTGAAATGTGTCTTCTAAATTTCCACCAGCCTTATTCAGATCTCAAATGAAAAAATGAAAAAGACAGCTATTTACTCCCCAGTCCTACCCTCCAGCAGCCACAATGTGCATTTTTCCCCATTCTCCATTTCGTACAGGGGCAACATCTCCTCCAACTTTCTAAACTAGCAAACTTCTGACAAGGGATTGAAGTCCCGAATCCTGAAGGTGGGCAGCAGCAAGGAGCAATTTTCACTAGCTATATATTCATATGAGTAGTCAAAGTATGTATTTACTGGAGAAGGCATGTGAGAATGCCCCCAAGCCAGGTCCTGCATAAAGACAGTGACCGATAGTGCTGTCCCCAAGGCCATACAAACACACACAGAGCAGACAAAGGCACCATCTACCCAACAGCCTCAACCCCTCAACCCCTCTCAGACTCCAAAGCTGCTTTAAAACATCTTGTGCACTCACAGAAAGATCTTAAACTCGTCATAAGTTTGGGCTAAGCACCTGAGCTCCAGCTCACCACATGAGACGGGCTAGACAAGGAATATTGGGCTATCAATCAGCCCCGTAGTACTAATTCTTGCATCTTAGCACTGAAACCAAAAAGCTTAATGATGTAGCCAGAGCCCAGAAGAAGGGTTATAAAGTAGAAGCAGTGTGAGAACTTACAGTCGTTACAGCAGCTGTAAAAAAAGTGTCTTTTGTGGTGTCTTTTTCGGTGTCTTTTTCTTTCCAGTGCATATTTTGCCCAAGGCTGGTGGTGTTCACTTGTTGAGCAGCTCTTTGGTGGTCTGCGGGAAGCTGACCGGTCTTCTCAGTGGGACAGTTTTAGTTCAGAAGGGATAATTTAAGACAAAGGCTATCAGCCTGTTGTCCAGCTTATGAAAAGTGGCTGAGCCTGCTCAGGGGCTGCCTTCCAGTGGAATGAGTAGCTGCTTGACACAGGGATATTTTCTCAGCTAAATAATGAGTTGTATTGATTTTCCTCAAAAAGAAAATTGGACTTTTACAAACAACGCAACAAGCTGCTTGAGTCAGGATGTAGCTGAAGTGATCCTGTGACCACCGCAGGCTTTTGTGCTTATCACAAAAGAGAAAAACAAACAAACAAAAAAAAACAACAAAAAAAACCCCTCCCTGTTTTTTTTTTTTGCAAGGGCAGGTTACACCAGTAGAAAAAGCAAATCTGCCTTCTAATACATTGGGAAAGTACCAGACTAATATGCCCTGCAGGGACAGTTGACATTCACCCATTTGGACAACAGCTGCACAAACAACCCTTGCACTTGTTCTTGTGTGTCAGGGCCTGAAGCCTGCATCAAGAGTCTACGTCTCTCTCCATGCAGTCTCTTTGCTGGGATCATGTGAATGCTCTCACTGCTGGCTGGACACCTCTCCAGCAAGGACCACTGAGCTACTTCGTTTGGGCCACCCAAAGGCCACCTAATAGCTCATCGCTGTCAGTCTGGGCAAAATAACTCCAAGGCAGAGCCCCCGAACACATCTCTCTCCTCTTTCCTGAGCTGTTGAGCATTTCTGACCTCCCAAGGAGGTCTCATCACGTGGTAGAGCCCACGGGATTGTCCTGTTCACTTAGACCAGGCTATTCAGGTCTGGCCAGCATAGGGTTAGTTCTTACATCCTAAAGCTTAAAATGATTAGCTATCTCAATTCCCATACCTACAGCATATTCTTGAAGGTGACCTGACAGGAGAAAAATATTCAGCCCATTTCTAAACTGTCAGTGGAATATGATTCCTGCCCTGGTACCTCTCCAAAGGTCCTGGTGGCCTTGCAAGTCTTTTGAGATTTCTACAGGACACAGGCCACCAACACTGAGGTTTTTGGGGTGGCTGGGAACTGTCTCCATTTCCTTTAGCACACAGGGAATTGCAATCACTGAGGCAGGACTTGAGGTTCTTCCCATCCAGCATGGAGATCATGATGCCCACACAAGATGCTGAGTGAACCCTTGTCTGGCACTGAGCCCCCCACTGCTGCAGCTCACGGGGTCTCTCATCTGAGCCACAAAACTGCAGGTGAAGAGGGCGTCATCCTGTGGGGCATGGAGGGGTGCGTAGGTCCCCCTCTCTCTCTCTTTTTCTCACTCCCTCCTTCTCCTCACCTTCATCCATTCACCCACTGTGAGTACTTTTGGCCCATCTTTGCACAGTCACCCACACCAAGGGGCAGGGTCTGCCCACCCCGGCATGCTCGAGCTGCAGGGCATTGCCTTTACAGAGCTGAGCCCTGAAACTCGCTCCTTGAAATGGGAACAGGCCTATGGGAACAGAATAAGAGAGCCCCAGACCAGTTCCTACTGCTAAGCAGGGAGGTAACAAGCTACCGCCTTCTCCTTAGCTTCCTGCAATGGGGGAACAAGCCAAGGGGACAGCAGCTCGGGGAGGACCTGCTCCTCAGGTAAGCACCGTAGAGCTGCGCACCCGGGCCCTGGCTGTGTGCACCACCACCTTCAGACTTCTCCAGATCCCTCCATCCCCTTGCTCTGCTCCCCACTTGCTGGGGCAGAGCACCCATCTATCTCACAGAGGGTGCCACTCTCTGTGTACCCTACCAACCAAGCCTGGATACCCTGACTGGCAAGGATGGGTCAACAGCAAAGACAAATTTCCACCCTCTACTCAGAAGGGATTGTTGCAGAGCATCTGAAAGAAGACACCTAACCATGATATGAGAATTGGTCTCACGTGGTCAGGCTGCCTCCAGAAACTCAACCCCAGCAGGGTTTGCATTGTGCCCCAGCCTCCTGGGGCTGCCACATCCTCAGTGCCATCTCCAATTCTGAGCTACATGCTCACATGCTCACAGTCCCCCGAGAGACACCACCAGCATCACAGCAGGCAGGAAGGCGGTGGGGTGTATTCACTCGACGTCTCACTCCCAAGGCTTTGCCATGCACTGCAGTCTTTGCACCCACTGCTTCCAATGGCCCCAAAAGGCAGCAGGACACCCATGCAACCACCAACTCTCCAGCAAAGCAGGAGGCATCTTCAACCCTGCACTCAGCTGTGATAAGGCAATAGCCAACAGCCTGACTGTTAAATGCCATGGCATCCAATTACTCTTTACACCTTGATTCAGAGATCAAAAGATTCCTGTCTCAAATGGTATCTGTGGACTCTGGAATTAAGCACTTATGGACAATAATTTCTCTGATCAGGTGTGGACACCTGTAGAAACCTACTGGGCAAAAAAAACCCACCCTAGTCAATGTCTGCAAAATTAGAAAACTAAGGAAAAAAACAACAGTGGTAAGCTCAGCAGGGATGAGAAGTGTTAATTTTGTGTTGGTAAATGGGAATTACAAGAAAATGGAAAATAAATAAAAATGCAAATTCAAAGTCATAAAAAAGCACAATTAAAAGAAGCAGCTGACATACTTTTCTGTGTCAGAAAGGACTGCAATTATAATCACAAAATAGGCTTTTGTTAATATTTTTCCTAACAGTCATATTTTTTGTGTTTTATTTAGTGCATTATAAAATCTGGAGAAATATTACAAACTCTCCAGTAAACCGATGTCTTATTATTTAGTTTTAAGACATGAGGGGAAGAAAGAGCTATAAAACCTCCAGCTTATAAAACAAGATAACATTTACCTGTCTAATGAGATAAAGATCATGCCAGTTAGTGTTGAACTTGCCAGCATCAGGAATGATCAGCAAGATGCTCTTGCTGAACATGTGGACATACTGCAAGTAGCTATATCTGACCTAAGTTTAAACAAAATAACTCTGGTGATGTGCCTAAGGAAGAGGGGCACCACATCATTGCAATGTTCTCAGGTCCTGACTGTCTGCCTGACCCAACTGCAGCACGGCGCGTTTTTCCCAGGAACCAGCGGCAATTTGCTGTGCCCATCCCCATCGGCATTAGGGGCTGAACAGCATGTGGAAAGGAGGGGTGAAGGGCTGAGAGGTGATCACCAGCCCAGAGTAAGGCATAATAATCCCATTTTCCAAAGATTCCCCATTTATAATCCCTCTTCGCTTTAATACAGACTGTGTTGATCTAATGATGTATGAGCTGCTTTTGATCCTGTTTAGGGAAGTAACAGGAGATATCTAAAGCTCAGACTTTTTTCCAGAAAAAAAAGACCAATTTTGATCCCTGTCTTAAATATGAGATGCCCAATGTCACTGACCATGTTCACACAACACCTGACTTCCTTCATAAAAATGGAATAAAAGCAGTAAAATATCTCCTCTCCCCTTGCTATCATCCCTTTAATAATTCTGCAGAATTAGGCTGAATGCGCTGATTATTTTCCACATGCATTAATCATGGCCAAATCACGCTAGCGAAGGAAAATGCAGAGCCTGCTGTTCCCTCTCAGCACCTTCCTCTCACCCTGCTCAGAATAGTCTCAGCCCGGAGGGATCCTGCCAGTGTGATTAACAGTGTGAAATGGGGAAGGGAAGGAGATGGGAAGACGAAGGAAAAAGAACTTTCCTTAAAACTTAGACATATCTTTTGGCTTATCAGAGCAAGTCAGCAAAACCTTGAGAGCATCCTGCACTTGCAGCCATGAGCTTCTTCAGCTCATGCAATCCAGACAAGTGCGTGATCAACTGCGGTCATCTTCTGCGGTCTTATTCCAGGCCCTGTCCAGAGCTCCACTCCAAACTTACATATCCAAAGATTAGGTGCATGAGAATTGCCTGCCAAACTTTTGGGGTTTTTTCCATTGTGGCTGTGCTTATTAAAATATTCAGTAAAGGCTTAATAAATTATGAAGAGCTGCAAGTGGCCAACCTATTGCAGCAAATTTGTATGGAGCCCACCAGAACAAAATGTAGGAGGAAAGCATGTTATTCCCTCCTTGACCAGATTTCTCTCTCCCAACTTGGCAGCTCTACAGAGCAAGCGTTCCCCTACAACTGCCCAGGAGGTCCCCTTCACCATCAACCAAGATAAAGTGAGTGCTCAGTGTGATTCTACTTGCCTTAATGCAGGTGTCTGAAACAGGCTGGATCCGTTGAGTCCTTCCTGCATTGGCAGGTCACAGCACCAAGGAGGTTCCTAGACCACCTTTAGGAATGCCTTGGAAGACCGTCGCCTCCTTGGCCCGGATTCTGGAGACAAAGTGAAACTGCATATGTC
Source organism: Ibidorhyncha struthersii (assembly GCA_013398815.1). Lineage (NCBI taxonomy): Eukaryota > Metazoa > Chordata > Aves > Charadriiformes > Charadriidae > Ibidorhyncha > Ibidorhyncha struthersii. Next base: position 39,550 of record VZSZ01005782.1, read on the forward strand.
TAATTTATATTTGTGAATGTCACATTTCAGGCTTGATTTGGCCATCACCACTCTCTGCAGGGAGGCAGCTTGTGCTACCAAGCGAGAAGAGAAGTACAAGCTCTGATCCTCAGCCTGTAAACTCCTCCAAAAAGGATCCCTGCTGTTGGCTCTCCACAGCAGCTGCTGCTGCGTCAAAGGAATAGGTTCTGCCAAGAAGATTTTTCCATTTTCCTTTTCTTTTGCCAAAATCCTTGAGGACACTGTCAATTTAAAAAAAAAAAAAATGCATCCAAAAGTAAGCAGCTAGAAGTGGAGACAACCTGGCAGAAGGACTGGGTGACAAGGCCAGGAAGCAAGCCGTTAGTGCCGGGCTATTTCCAGATGCATTGGGGTCACGCTACACATTAATAAGCTGTGACAGGCATAAAGATGAGCAAACGTTTGCCTGCAAAGCTAGCTGCTTCATACATAGATACAGTCACTGAGAAGCTCAGGAGAATGTTTCTAGTCCCTGTCTTTGCAGAGCAAGGTTAGACAGTAGGGACGCAGAAGAAGGGAAACCCAGAGTTCAAATAAAAAGCCTTCAAAGGCTCTCAGTGCAGCTGAGCATGCAGAAACACACACACGTTCCACGTACCATGGCAAAAGGGTTAAGATGTCAGTGCATGTCAGAGCACTTAGTACAAAATGCCTGAGTTCTTCCCAAGCAAAAGTCTCTCCTCCTGCTGGCAGTGTCTGAGAGAGGAAAAAAAGTGTTTTTGCTGAAGCATATTCCCCTTCCTCCAGCCTGGAAATCCAGATCTTCTTAAGTCTTTGCATGGGAGGTTCATGTTCTGTATTATAGCTGTTTAATGCTGTAAGCGCTGCATCCAAAACCTGCTGAAAATTTTACACTGTGAGGTGGATCAGGCCAGCAGCGAGTATGCGGTATGGCCTGAAATCTCAGACTTGCAATGGTTTTGTTCTCTGAGAATAGAGACACACACACCAATCTGCTGTGACAGCAGGTGGCTTGAGGAGTATTTACTGAAAGATGGATTTTCCTCCCCGTCATGCCCAGAACAACACAGTCGGGAAAAACAAAGCGATCACAGAAATTACACGCAGTGACAGAACCAAAACATGTCACAAGAAAAACGCCTTCTGGTGTTGTTTTGTCGTTTTTGTGGGAGGCATCCCGGTTGGGTTCTGAAAAGCTCCTGGCACTCCCATCAGTTATTTGATCAGTTTAAAACAGCTCCGAGAAATATTGCAGCTTTCTCCCTATGATAGTGATCAGGCATGGTTTTCCCTGAAATAGCTCTTCTAAAGAGAACTTCTCTTGAAGCCATCTAGCTTGCAGGACAAGCGATGTTCCAGATTACACGGTCTATTTAAGTCCCATGAAGTTAATGTGTTCCTGGACAAGTCATCTTGGAGACAAACCTACGAGGCAATGGCAAAGAGGATGCTCTGAGCTTGCAAGGTGAAGAGCTTGCTCAAAACCCTCAACCCAAGGGACCTGGTAGACTCAACTGCCTGGCCTTCCTTGTGCCACCTTAGAGCTATCTTGGACTTAGGCGTTATACCAAAGGATTTCTGTAATGAGCTAACAAAGGTGATAACAGCTGAAGCCCCTAGAAATCCCCTAGGGAAATGGAACCAAGACCTATGACCTTCTCCATTAGATCATGCATTGCTGACTCTTGATGTGATCTTGACCTCTCAGTCCCATCATGACATCATCTACATTTTCACACAGGCAGAGGCAGATGAACTGAATCCCATCAGGCAGACCCAAGAGAAAATTTTCCCTCCAGAGATATACTCTGTTTTATACTTAGGAAAGCCTCCAGTGCTACCCAATACAAACACGCTACAGGCTGGTGGCCTCCATGCCTTCTCGTCACTGTGTTCTCCACAGTCTCTGGTCATAAAGGTAACAGGCAGGACTTTCCCTGACATACATTGCAAAGATGAAGTGAAACCATCAGGCAGGGCTGGAGGAGTCTGCACTCTGTAGGGTGCATGTTCCTGTACTGCTGCCTGAGGTGGAGTGCTCTGATCAGAACATTTCAAATTAAACACGCTTACGTTCATCAGCTCCAAAGGAAAAAATCCTCCCATAAGGTTTTAGGAGGGCCAGAGGACTGCTGGATCACTGCTTGGAAAGGGCAAAGTTAGAGCAGAGCTTAAGACCAGATTAGTGAGAAGTTTAGATGGAAACCACTCCAAAACCACTTGTATGCTGTCTGAGTTAGTAGCGAAGGGTACCCTGAAGGTTTTCAATCATTTCCAGGGCTTTGGCACCAGCATCAATGTTTGCAACCAGAACTCACTTTGAACACAGTGTTCCCAGAGCCATCGCAGCTATTGGTTTAAGAAAGAAACTGCTTGAGAGGCTGAGGCTAAGACACACGTGAAAAGGAAAGAAACCTACCTCATTGCTTCTGCGAGATTCTCAGGAAGAGTGCACTGGAGAGGCAAGGACGGCAAAAAAGGGCCTTAAATAACTGAACAGAAAGACACCTCTGATATGGCCTCTTTTGTGGGGACCATTCTCTCTTCTCCCCCATCCCTTGATATTGTTCCTGCTTCTGCTTAAAAAAATAAAATTAAAAAATAAAATAAAATTTCTAAAAAATTTTTTAAAACCCCAAACACAGAAATTAACAGTGTGTGACCCTTTTTCTTGAGTATTTCCCATTGCTTATGGGAAACCATGGCTCATCTGCATGCCATTCTCCTGACTCTTAGAAACTCTTACATACTGTCAAAAATTTCCCAAAACTATCACTGAAGGCGGTTGCCAAAACAGCAAAGTGTGAACCTGCAATTCAGCAGCCCCTGGGCAAATGTTGTTCTGCTCGCTTGCATCCATGTTTTCCTCCAAAACTGGCGGCTTCGGATTCTGCACAGCCTGGATTCTGCCACGCCTCTGAGAGCCTGCAAGCACATCTCCTGCCTCCAGTGAGAGGGCCTCATCCCTCCTCCTCTGAAATGACAGGCTGCATTAGACCGTTCAGAATCACATTTGGTTCTCATTTTCTAACAGACATCCAAGATAGTATTTTTAGAAGAAGCTATACTGGTATTTGCAAAAAATAGCCTTCTTTGCTTTTATCCCAAATGGGGTCTTTTCCAAGTTTCTTTTCCTACTTTAGTCATATCTCTAAAGCTGTTTCCACTAAACAAACCGATTCTAGAAGTGCATTAATCAGACTCTCTTTGGGCTCCTATAGCTTGTCCTTCCTCTGTGCCACAAAGCAAAAATACAGTCAGCTCAGCCATAACGTAATTCCCTTCCCCAGCAGAGGAAGCCCCAATCTGAGGGCCATACATGGGTGACAACAGGTTCATTCAGCGTTTGCATGGTGCCATTGACATCCCTGAATCAAGAGGAGCAGCTTCCCAAGATCTGCCCACCACCGTGGGGAGCCTGCCCTTACCGGTCCCTCAGAGGTAAAAAATGCAGACCAACAGCCTGGCACAATCCATCAAGCAGAAAGGAGANAAGGCATCCCTGATGTCTGTGGGGGCTCTGCTGTCTGCTGGCAATGAAGCTCGAGACAATTCAGCAGCGCAGAGGTGAGCCACAGAAACAGACAGGTTGGTTTGGGGTTTCTTGGCAGATTCCTAGAAAAAGGACCTGGGTTTAACGAGGCGTTGCAGCAGTATCCAGAGGCAAGGCGAACATGGGATGCAGGTGTCTGCAAGATGGGCTGGTGCTGAGCTGTGGGCAACTCGCAGCCACGGGAACAGGAGAGCAGAGTAAGGCAGGGAGCCCCGGAGTCTGGCTCCTTCCCCGGCTGTCTGGAGGTGCCCCTCTGGCGTTGGGGATGCACCTACCCCAAGCAAGGACTGTCACTGTGGGCCTCTTTGAGCCTCAAGTCAGGGCTCCCTTCCCCACCACCAGCGGGGTGCAGACCTACTTTTCCTGAGCAGTCATGGACAGTACGGCCCCATGAGCCCACCCAAACCGGGGATGTCCTTCCCCAGCACCAGGGCTGTGTTTTTGCTGGCAGGAACCAAAGGGCAGGGCAGGAAACCAAAAGGGAAACCGTTCCTAACCCTAAAGACACCAGAGGACACAGAGATCAATTGCCACCACACCAAACCCACAGGCAGGCAGCAAACCCCCCATCCCCAACCAGTCCCTGAGAATCACGTGGGATTAGCAAGGCAGTGGGCGAACACACCTACGCAGCACGAGACACCCCCCCGCAAGAGGTCCTCAACACAGGTCTGGCTTACCTTCTGCCAAAAGGCTGGCCAGGCACCGCGTTACATCAAGCTGAATGAGATCAGCTTTCTTGTCCTCTTAAGCTTCATCAACTGGCCCATGCTGAATTATTTAAAACCATCTTTTATTAATCTACCACGGTTTTCTTTCACTCGACCTCTAGCAAGTCACTTAACCACTCTGAATGGATTGCACTAGCTTCATCCCCACGTGATGACGCTGGAGGTGATGAGAGGGAAAAGCCACTACTCTGCTACTCTTCCTGAAATGTTTCAGATGCCAGTAGACCAAAGCAGGCTGCTAGATAACTAGACCACTCGATTTACCCTCATGCTTAATGGGAGGTCCTGTCTAAACATATACATCATATTGATGGGTTATGACCATACTTTTATTTACAAAACTTCTGCTGGGATATTGTACATACTTTTAAAACAAGCTTAGTGTACCTCAAAACAAGCAAACACTGGCTAAAATACTGCCAGTGCCAGCACAGGGGCCAAACACCAGCACTAAAAATTGGGCACTGAAGGGAACATATCCCCAGCCCAGCCCTTTCCAGTGTCCATCATCACCCGTTGCTAGCCCACTGGGCATGTGACCAGGGTTGGTCATAGTACTGCACTGCCAGAAGAGACACCTGCTTGGGAGACCTCAGGTCCCCCAGGAGCAGTGTAAGCTGCTCTGAAGTCCTGTTCCACTGACAAGGGAGCTGGTAGAAAGCCCCTGCACAGGTGCCAGGACAGTGATCTGTGCCCAGTCAGAAGCAGAGATGCCAGGAGAGCAGAGATTATGGCCTTGGGGCTCAGGCAGCTCTGGGACTGACTTTTGAGGATCTACGTTTGGGACACAAGCACCTAAATGAGTTTTATGCCATCAAAATTCCCTCCGCACACATACAGGATAAAAAAACTCAGGCTGAGAAGAAGTTTGGGAAATACCCAGCTTCTTGCCCTAGTGGACCAACCCTAAATCTTTGCTGTCCCACCTTCTGCAAAGTGTGGTCCAACATGGGTGCTAGGGTTAAAGATCAGAGACTTTAACAGGGCTTCATCAATTTACTCCTGCTGGGGAACCGAGCCCAGCCATCCAAAGTCCTCTCGAGAGCTCACACAACTTTCACAAGGTGTGCACATCCTATTATTTTTATTCCTCAATCGCCTTTTGAGCACCCATCTGTGTTGATCACTTGCTACGGCATGCAAGATCTTCAGAGCAGGGACATTTCTGTCTGATGTGTGATGATGTATGAGACCTCACAGACCTGGTACTACCCAGTGTCAGTCATGTGGAGGTGGCCTGACCCTGAGCGTGGTACCAAGCGTGGTCAGACACACCAACTAGCAAAAGAAGGAGCAGACCTGGTAAAGGTGCCCTTGGGACAATAAACTTATATATCCCCCTCGTGCTTTAACTGGCTAGAGAGAGTCCACGACTGGCCATGCCTCTGAATTCAACATGCTTTAACTTGCACGAAAAATTCTAAATAATTTAACTAAGTAAGTAACCTTGTGCTAACAAATGAAATCATATCTACTCCTGCAGGAACAGAGTGGATTTATTTGTCACTTTAGGTTATAAAGCAATGTCAGGCTCTTATAGATAAAGCAAGACACTGTAATATTGATAAGATATCTGAACTTGTTTCAGAAATGCAACATGAATTCCTCTCTCTTCTATAGGGAACTGGATCAAACCCTGCCAGAACACAGGCAGGCAGGGCCTACAGCTCCAAGCACATCTTTGGTTTGACCAAACCAGGGGTCATTTTTTCAGTCTCCACTCACTGGCAGGTGGATTTTGGCAATATGACTACTTCTAGTTAAGTATCTACCTCCAAGGCCAAGCAGCTGATTTCCAGCAGCTACATACCGAGGCTTGGGCAGGGGTGACAAGGGCAGCGACCAAGGTCTTAACGCTTCCAAAGGTGATAAACTGCCTACAAACCAAGTCAAGCCCTGTCAAAAGGAGAGCTGTAGAGAACCACAGAGGGAAAGGCAAAACTCATTTCCATAGCGAAAGAATAGATGATAAATAATCCAACCAGCACAAACAGACCAGCATGATGAGTGACAGGGCAGGCTCCAAGTGGCCCGTGTCTAATTTACAAGACTGTACTTGAGGTATGTAACGAAATTCCAGATATTCTGGTTTATCTCTGGCCAATTCAAACTGTGCTGCAAGCAAACAGCTGAGAGCTTGGTTTTGCTGTGGCTTTCTTCCTCAGGTCTGACAAAAAGGGAAACGCTGGCTTCATTGAGTTTTATTATCTGTTTTCTTTCCCAGTTAAGCCACCACCACCCGCGCAGGGCACAAGCCCAGCAAAGGCACTGGGCTGAGCACCTGTAGCTCCCGCAGGCAGGTTGCTTCCTCTCTGCCAAAGCCAGGACAGGATCTCACCTACTTATTGCAAGAGCATCTGCCTCCACCCCGGTCAGCAGTACCGCCTGGTGCTGCGCGGAGCAGCCCAGCATCCCGGCCCCGCTCCCCTACCAGCACTGGCCCAACAGCGCTGGGAGAAGCCGTCACCTCTTGGCATTGCTAACGCCAGAGAAGATCTGACTCAGCACATGCATAGTGTACATCAGCTACACACAGAGATCGCATTTTCTCACGTCTTTTGCCACCTGTGACGGTATTGCCATGTCCCACATGCTGCCACTGATCGCGTTGCCTTTCTCCTCTTGCTGCTTTGCTCACAGCCCAAAGCTGTCCACTGTTGCCTCCCAACGGCTCCAGTTCATGGCTGCTCTTGTGGCTGACAAAATACTTCACGTTTCTGCACCATGTGCCCCATGAATGGAGCCTTCCCTGCAGCTGGGCTTCAGCCACGGGGCGCACCGAGCCTGGAGACCTTCCCTCCTCACTGCCAAGGCAAGTGCTTCATGACAGAGGCACAGGTTGAAAGACACCATCACGGATACTAACATAAAAGGACTCAAGTCCTAAATCCCCCCAAACGATTTGGTTTTAATGAGTGGGACAAACGTGAAATTCCTGAGCACAGGACGAGCCCCAGTGCTCTTCTCCACCATGCAAATCGCATGAAGTTACGGTGCCCAAAGCATCGGTGGACACTCAGCAAACCGGACTCACCTGCCAGCAGGGCTTGGGGACAGCGGTCCCACCCCAGCTGTGCTGGTGGATGCACGAGGGCACCAGCCTGCACAAGTGGTGCAGAATTAGTTGCCCTCCTTTAAGCAAGATGCCATTTTTCTACAAGTTTTCTTCTTCAGGAGGCAGGATGTAATTACTCTGTATAAAGCAATGCTCTTTGCTTCCCAGTTTGTGTTTGCCTGCCCGCTGCCCTGAGAAATGAGAAGTGTGAGAAAAAAACCTTCCCCATGAAGCTTCTTTCCCAGTTGAAGATGAACGTGGCAGGAGAGCAGGGGTGACAACCCCCACTGAAGCAGTACCTGAAGTGCCAATGGGTCGTGGCTGAATAAGCCCAGAAGAAGGGTGACTACGTTCCCATGTGGGCTGACAAAGATGGGGGCCCAGAGTAATTTAATTCCTATCCAATGATAATGATGCTCCCTTGTAGCTCTGGCCTTTGAACACACTCTGACATTCAGATGATGTTCTAGCTTTACTGCCCAAATAAACATCTACTGGGGCTGCTATCTGGGGGGAGAAGGTAGCTAAATATTTAATTTCAATCTATTTCATCAAATATTTAATCTATTTAATATTAATTAAATCTTGGTCTGAATAAACAACAGCTAAAAATTCACCTCTTCCTCCAAACATCTGATAACTTGAACATGCCAGTTTATGCCATCCCAACTGAGACGGCAATTAATAAGGGGGGGCGGGTCCTATCTTTATTATTCCCAGTTGCTGGAATTGCTGTGGTGGGTTGTTGGCCTCCTCCAGCCTTTTAGGCTGAATCTTTTTGCAGCTGGATGTACAGTAGCATCATCTGGTTTACACCAACCATTTCCACACCCTACTTCACTGTCTCTCATTTTCCATGGACTTAATTTGTAGCCCCACAAGTGAGTGCCCTCATCCCACTCCCAGACACTGTTACATCCTGAGGAGTATCAATCCCTGAAGCTAAGGTGATGAGAAAAGCTATTTGACTAAGGGGAAATAAAATCCAGGCCCCTCCTGGGTGGAGGTGGCCTGTGTGAATCGTCTCCCGGTGCCTGGACCACTCTCCTGACACAGCTGCACGTCTTGGACATCACCCAGCAGCACGGCCAGGAACAGGCATTTCTGGGGACAATGAGCAACAGATGATACAATAGGAGGAGGTCATTTCCACCGCAAAGGATTTAAGCCAATTAACACTGGGCTATAAAGGCAGCTGCCACCACTGCATCTGCTGCTACAACCATCTTATTTTACTACAGGAAACCCTATTTGGACCAAACCCCATTCATACCAGCCAGAACACATCTCCTAATTAGCCCCAGTAGAGCCAAGAGTGATGAAAGATTGCCCTCCACGCAACACTACTTACCTTGCTTTCCTCGGTGCGTGCCCAATTTAGCAAAGCAGCAGTTAGCTTTGCTTTTCCTCTCTGCTGCACTGTTTTAAAGCCATCTCACCCAAACGCTGACCGGTGTTAATGAAAGTAATTATACTGCTGTTCAAGATGTACCGGATGCATCTTCATTATCCTGAGACAGCAACGCCAAAGGCTCTATGATGGTAAATCTTTCAATGTAAGTCAGACTATTCCATTTAAACTGGCCATTTTAACACTTCTGGCCCCACAAAATTTTGAGGCTGGCTTACAAGCCACCAAATGCTTTGAAAATAATAAATGTAGGATTACTTTTAACTAACATCTCTGAAATTTAAATCTTTGGGTTGTGCAGGTCAAACCCATAACCAAGAGAAAACAGGGAGGCTTCACTCTCTTTTCAGGTTGGCCACTTCGTTGACTTGGGTCATGTCGCTGCTCTGTGTTTTGGATACCTCCCCGGGGAACAGAAAAACTTTGTAATGGATTTGGAGTCCCTTGCAGAAACGTGCCCTGTCTGGGTGATGGCACAGCAGAGCTGACGGGTGGGGAGAGGCTGCATTTGTGCAGCAGCGAAGCTGCAAAGCAGCAGGCGCAGCCATGCCTAAACTACCAGGAAGCTCATTCTGGCACAGCTTGTTCAAGGAACCATTTCAGCTCAGATACTGCATCACGAAACCACGAACAAACGCAGCTTTAGACAGAGAGACCTTATCACTTGATTACCCTGGGATCATGATTGCAGGAATAATTACTAGGAGAGGGGATGCTCCACCAGGGTGTAAATCAGCATCACAGCAACCAAGCTGCACAGGTCTGCCGCACGCAGGGTCTAACACTGCACCTTTTGGGCTGCAATAGGAATCATTTGTCCAAATTTCCCTGGTGGCAAAAGTTATCCTGGTAATAAAAGGCCAGAATTCAGCATTTCACTCTTAAAAAAAAATTTGGTCCATTCAGAAAAGCAGAAGGTTGTCTGCAGTGTCTTAAATATTTATCTATATGCTTATTTTATTTTTTTACTTGGGGGATTTTTCAATAACACCTTAAACTCCATGCGTGCAGATGAAGGCAAAGCAGCCTTCAGCGGGAATTATTTTATCAGAGATGTCCAGCGGTGGGAAGCTCTTTCCTTTTTTCTGTGGAAAGCAATTGAAAAACAAACAGGAAAAAGGCCATAAAGTCATGGTCCAGCAAAACACAACTGTTTCAATCAGCAAAGAAGCAATCAATTCTTTCATGTAGCAGCTGAATTAAAACAAATGTTTCTCATTGCTGGGAGCGAACCCTACGGCACATCACACAGTTCTGGAGGACCGCAAAGGCTGCTCCTGCAAATGCAATGCCCCGGGCTGTGCCCAAATCAACAGGGGGCAAACGCTGCAAGCACTGCACACAGGGAAGCAGGGGTGTTTAGATAAGCTCGTCTCACCTCCTGACAAACCCTGCTCACCCCACTGCTCTCGCATGGAGCCAATTGCTGGCTTTTGACTCAAACACGTTTTTGAAAGCCATCCAGACCTCCCGCTGCAGAGCATCACTGAAGGGAAACACATGTCGGTGGAATTTCTCCATTAGTGCAAAAGGCACCGCTGGCCCCAGGAAATCCCTGAGTGCCTTATGACCTCCGAGCCTCTTGGGAAGGGCCCTTACTCCTCCCTTTTCCCTAAAATCTGCTACAGGCCACTCTCAGAGCCACAGAGGGAGAGCAGGACCGTAGATCCAAGCCAGCATGGATGGTTTCTCCCAGCTTAGCCAATAGGGAGTTGACAATCACACTAACAGACAAAACTAGAGCCAGCTTAAGCAGCTTTAAGCCAGTTTAAGCCAGCAAGTTTACACCTTTACTGATAGACACCTATGCTCGCGTGAGGGAGATGCCTTTCTGCTCCCTTTTATGGTTTGTCCTCCTGCCTCTTTGTTGGATTTGGGTGCTGGGACCTGTCTCACACCCCTATACACCTGGCTGTGAGATGTTGTCCTCACACACTGCTGGTCCTTTTTGGGAAATGAGCACTCCTATGGGATAACTCAAATGCCAAGAAGGTCCCCCAAGAAGGAAGGGATGTTGAATGACCAGCTCAAGCATCAGCATCTCCCTTCAACACCTCCCAGCATCCCTTGCCCCATGGCAGTGGGTCTCCTTCTCCTCTGTTTGCAACAAACCTCCCACCTGGGACCAGCCACGGTCCGACCCAAGGAAGGTGCGTTTTATGGTGCTCCCCACAGCCCAGCTCACCAGTCCCTCTGCTCAGCCTTGAGGACATTTGGGAGTGGCCTTGTGCAGCATTACTGCACCATGACCCCCAGATGGAATTCCATCCAGGGCTCAGACTACAACCCTGTCTGTTCACAGAGGGGTCAAGATCTGGTCCTGGAGCATTTGTGAGCTGGTGGACTACTAGTGGCTAATGGAGGCGGTGGGCTCCCCGCTAACCCTGTTCTCTCTTCATTCCATTTCTACAGCTTGGGATAAGACACAGCAATCGCAGCCACCAATATTTAACAAGTCACAGAGATGTTCCTATGAGCCAGCTGCAAAGAGCAGTTCGTAGCAGAGATGGCGAGACAGCTCCAAGTGTAGCTGTCTGCCAGGGCACCGGCTGTAAAAAAGGAGCAGTCTCAACAGACTTTGAACTTTTCCAGTGGTGAAAGAACACAGAATGTTAAGAAATAAAATAAAACAAAGAGCCGCACAGGCAGGAGGGCCAGCCACCCAACCCAGAGGGAAATCCCAGGGCACCAGATCCAGCAGCCCCTGGGTGAAGGGATGCTGGGTGGGATGGAGGTACTTATGGCACTGGACAGCTGAAGGATACGGGCTGAAACCCATGGAGGCTCCCCCAGGCCTGGAAAACTCATTTTGTGTGAGCAGAACAATTCCAGCAATGTCCATCCCTCGCTGGAACATCTTGGAGAGGCTCCTCTGTGTGACCAGCTCCTTGTCCCCCAGACAACAGTGAACAAAACCTTGAGAAATAAATGCATGTGTCAGTGGGCCAAGGGGGTCAGGGACAAGCCCTGGGCAGGCAGTCACCAATCTCTGCAAAGGCAACCCTGCTGCTTGCACAGCTCACCCCTGGGGACATTTTGCGACACTTGCCACCTCACCTGGGCACCTCCTGCGTGTCTCCGAGCTGGCACCTTTGGGCTGTCCTCAGGGGTCTCCACACCACACAAGGGGTGGGATGCAGGGTCACGCTGCGCAGAAAAGCTGTGGAGAAACCCGTCCCGGGGCAAAGCTGGCAGGGGCATCTCTGCCTGCCGTCTGCTGTTGCCAGCCTGGATGGCTCCCACCCCACCAGGGTCCCCCCATTAACCTTTCAGCCCCAAAATAAAAGATTATAAAAAGCAACCCAAGCTCATTACGTACCCTAACGTGTCCTTTGCATGGGAATGAGCTGTGAGCAATGAGGCAGCTTTCTCCCACCGGGGAGGGATTTGGGAAGGGGAAGGAGAAGAGCTGGGCATCGGGACCTGGCAAGGGTGGTGGGACTCGCTGAGCCCCACAGCGAGACAGGGCAGGCACAGAGATGAGCAGAGCTGGACACAGTTATGGCAGAGTTGGAGGGAGTGTTCCAGTGAAGCCCACAGCAACACGACCTCTGGCTCAGAGGCAGTGGGGCTGGTCTTCACCCACCAAAGGGAAAGTGATGGTGGTTTCACCCCAGCACCTCCACCACACAGCCAACGGTGCCCAGAGGTCCTGCGGCTTGGACGTTCTCATCCCCAGCAGGTGTGGAGCGTCCAGGAGACAGTTGAAACCAAAATGACCAACAGCTCAGGGCAAATGAAATAAAAGCCTGAGTCGGAAGGTGGTAAAGGCAGCAGGATGGTGGAAGTTCAGACACTGGCCACAAGGACGGGCAGGCAGCTCTGCCCTGTCAGATGCAGGGACTAGCTGCCCCCTGGATAAAACAGCCCCTTGAATATTTTATTTGACTGGGCTGAACCGTGACGACACGAGGTTTTGGGAGGGACACAACCCTGGAGGCATAATTTCAGTTTTTAGCACCTTACTTTTACTTTTGATGGAAAATTGGGAGCAATCAGACATTTCTGCTGTGTAAAGCTTCACCAACTGAAAGCCCACCAAAGCCCCAGTCCCCTAGCCCCAAACCCACAAAAATACCCTACTGTCTGTACTAGAGCTTCGGCCATGAGGACATCAGACAGCCAGGGGGGATGGGGCAAGCATAACCGATGACTGCTGGATTACCTCCTGCCCCACGGCATAAAACCCTCCAAGGCCAACAGGGCCAGCTGAGACCAGAGGACGGCCAGCCCTGGTCTACCTCCCAGCTTTCTGAGAACCTCCAACTGCAACCGTATTGGCAGTGGCAGAATGGGGCCGGGAGACCAGCAGCTCCAGCACTGGGCTCCGGTCACTTGTTTTGTCACCAAATAAGAAGCAGAGCAGGGAAGCAGGGTGACTCCAGGCACCCCGACACTGGGAAGACCAGAAGTCAGAGCTCCCAAGGTTACATGTGCTCCTGGGCAAAACGAAGCACACAATAAAGCACTCGTAGGATCAGCGCCTCGTGTTCCCCCCGCCTTTGGAGCTACCTGGCACTCGTGGCAAAGAGTGAGCCCAGCTGAAGCCGACGGCGAGTGGACCCCAGCGTCCTCAGGGAGGCAGGCAGCCACACAGCAGCAGCGCTTCATTTGGTGGGAGAAGGATCCCCCATCACCCTCCTGCAGGGAGGGTCTCGGCAGCGCTGGTGTAATGACAAGCGAGCCCGGACAGTTGGCTCTCGGGGGCCGGAAAGAAAGCCTCACTCAGATGGATACTCCTGCATATATCAAGAAATAATGCCTTCCAGCCTAATCCTTTCTAATCCCATCTGCAACCTAATTATTAAAAACCTTCTCAACTCAGTAGCTGTAAATGCCGCACCAGCCAGGCATCCCCAGCAATAGTGCCAGGCTGCACTTCCAGGGAGCAAATCACACCCTGAAACCCCAAGCTCTTTTGTTTAAGAAACACGTGAATGCTCTTACTGTNTCATTTGTTATTACGCCGCTGCACAATGAACCGATGCATTGTTCCCTACCTGGGGTAACAACGCCTTTCAGAAAACACGAGTGCTTTTCCCAATGTGTTCTTTAAAAAAATGTCAAGACCAAAGCTGCCGGAGGATCGGTGAACAGCTGGAAAAAAAATAAAATAAAACAGCTAACAGATTATTCAGAGGGTTTTCACACTTGATCTGTAAACGCTCTTTTATTTAATAAAAATAATTATCCATTATAGCAACTTCTGCTCGTGGTTTGGTTGTGGTTTGTTTGTTTGTTTGTTTGTTTGTTTTACAGTAAAGCACAGTTTATTTGCTTTCCTCACCTCTTGAGGATTCAATTCTGAAAATGCAAGTGAATGTAAACATTGCTCTCCAGGTCCCAAGATGCATCCGGGGACCCTTGGAGTTAACTACAAAGTCAAAAGAGAGAGCAAAATCAACAAAACACTTCCGAAAAGTAAAAAGGTATTTTCTTTAAAGTCTCTTCCTGTGCACCATACAACTCCAGAAAAGGGAAATTCATCTTATACACAAGATTTACACAAACTTTGCTTTCTCCAAACAATTTCTAGGACTTGTTGGTATTCGATAAAGCTGTTTTCATAACATTAAAAGGCTTGCAGACTCATTTCTTGTGACAGATCAAAAGTTTTTCCTTTTAATGTTCTCCAGAAATTTCTTCATGGCACAGGGACGTTAGATTTGTTCTGTCCATTTTTGTAATTTTTTTTTTTTTTTTTTTAGCAGAAAGAGCTGAAAGACATTTCAGGAAAGGAGTGTAAAAGCAGTATTAACTCTCTCTCCTGCTCCAATTTCACAATATTTACACTTTTTTTTAAAAAAAAAAAAAAAAGGGTTAATTACACTACAAAATACTGGAGAAACTGTCAGTTAAGTTTCCCATTTTGGAGTTTTGACCTGTATAAGACTGAAAGTGGGATGCTTTCCTATTTCCTAGGAAAGATAAGACTGGCAGATTAAAAACTGAACTCTTCTCCCTTAATTCAGAAAGGTGGAACAGCCCCCGCACACAAACCCCCTCCTCTTCTGCAGGAAATCCCGCAGGAGTCAAACCATCACAAATCGATACAAACGAGATAACATGATATATGGAACCCTGCTATTTGCTTTGAAACGTTATCTATTTACAGTTGGAGGCGGGGGAAGCGAGTTAGCATTGAACACATTTCGGTGCTGCAATGTGGTATAATATCAACCGGCATTAACTCGTGGGGAGCTTGGCCGGGTCCCAAGCCTCACGTTGCATGGGAAATTGCTTGTCACTCCATCGCCCGGGACGTCCCCACCCGCACAGCAAAGCCACCGCTCCGTCAGGTTCCGCTTTAATGAATAACGAGAGGGCAGTTACCACCTCAGCTGTATTATATCACGGGCAACACAGAAATTGAACAGAATCAGGTAGGATATAAAAAAAAATAACAACAGAAATAGCCAGTCTGGTGAGGTCTGCGATACTAAGCTTTACAGACAAAAAAAAAAAAGCCCCGACAGGATATTGGAAATTTGGTAATATTATCAAACTGTCAGGTAGGGGGAATGGCTCTAGTTGTTCAGCAGTTTTGAGTGAGGGGGCTTTCAGGGGGTGGGAAGAGAGGGACTTTCAAGGTGTCAAAGATAATTAAAGCATTCACAGTTTCAAAGCTGCTTGCCTTACAAAAATTAAGACATTCAGATTCAGGGATACAATACTCTATTTTACAAGGGGGTTAAAATTAATTACACATACAACAGGAGAAAAAAAAAAAGATACAACAAAATAAAAAAAGCCAACACCTCTGGGGTGGCATACTCCCTCTTTGTTGCTCATCTCACAGAGCTGCACGTTGCTTTTCTTTAGAGTCAAACTGAGCAGTCATGAAAATATCCACTGAGAGATTCTGGCAAAAGAAACAAAAACCAAAAAACTAACAAAACAAACCAAGTAAGTCACAAGCCATCCTCCCCTGGAAAGCCGAATGCCACGGCTCGGACTTCCACTTGCCTGCTGCTCCTCGCTGCTGCTGCCCGGCGATTCCATAGGCTCATCTCCGGTTTTAAAGGTTTCCTGCTCGTGAGCTGAAGGAAACCATCCCATGCAAGCACAGCCCAAGAGAGCCATGCCTTACTCTCCTACAAAGTCTTGAATCAGTCCTGTCCATGGCAAAGGGTCCTTCAAACAATCCTTTTCCTCTCTATCCTGCAGAGGATCCTTTTGAAGGCCCGTCTGAAGTCGTGGTTGAAAATGGTATAGATGACGGGATTCAAGGAGCTATTGCAGTAACCGAACCAGAAGAAGAACTTGAAGAGGGTGTCAGGCACGGAGCAGCTCTTGCAGACTGCCATCAGCGTGTAGGTGAAGAAGAAGGGGAACCAGCAGATGACAAAGACTCCGATCACCACCGCCAGCACAAAGGTGAAGCGCTTCTCCCGGTTCTGCCTGCCCCTCCACCGGGACCCTTTGGTGTTCCTCTCCTCCTCTGCCTTCCTGGGCAAACTGTCCCCAGGCTTAATCTGGCTCAGTTTAGTCTTGGTCTTTCCCCTCGATGGTCTCTCTGTCTTCTTACACTGGTTGTTCTCCTGGTGCTCGGAGGAAGAGGTCTCCTCCATGTCTATGCCGTTGACCTCTCCCTCCTGCCCGCCGCCAGCTCCTGCCGCCTTCTCCCCATTGAGCTGGGCTGTGGCTGGCAGGTCCTCCTTGTCGGCCAAGCCGTTCTGCCTCTTCTCGGGGCGCTCTGCCCGCTTGTTCGGCGGTACCCTGGTTCGCCTCTTGGCTATCTGGTAGATGCGCATGTAGACCAGGATCATGATGAGGCAGGGGGCAAAGAAGGAGCCGATGCTCGACGAGATGATGTACCACTTCTCATCGTTGATCTTGCAGCCTGCCACCCCCTGGTCAGCCTGCTGCCCGCTCTTCTTCTCGATGGAGATGAGCGGCGGGAAGGAGATGACAGCCGAGATGACCCAGACGATGAAGATGATGCACTTGATGCGTCGTGGGGTACGCTTGAGGTTGTACTCGATGGCTTGCGTGATGGACCAGTAACGGTCCAAACTGATGGCACACAAGTGCACGATGGAGGAGGTGCAGAACAGCACATCCAAGGCCAGGTAGATCTCGCACCAGACTTTGCCGAAGTACCAGTACCCCATCACCTCGTTTGCCAGGGAGAAGGGGATGACCAGCGTGGCCACCAGGATGTCGGCCGAGGCTAAGGAGACCAGGAAGAGATTCTGGGGGGCCTTGAGCGCCCGGCTGGTGAAGACAGCGATGATGACCAGGACGTTGCCGAAGACAGTGAAGAGCATGAGCAAGCCCGCCAGGCTGATGAGGGTGACGGTGGTGTGCAGGGGGTACGGCGTGCCCCAGCCCGGCCCGGCCCCGCTGTCGTTGAAGGTCCCGTTGGTGCCGGGAGGCGGGTAGCCCTCCTCCTCCTCCAGCTGCCGCTGGTACTCCATGGAGGAGAAGAAGTGGCCCCTCTCCGTGAACGGGCGCTCCAGGTTAAACATCAACCCCGGTTTGCGTGGACACCCCCGCCCTTCGCCCCCCTGCCCCACCCGGCTCCGCGGGGCTCCGCGGGGCTCCGC
>VZSZ01005782.1:57958-75174 GCA_013398815.1 Ibidorhyncha struthersii
CCGTGCTCCCCGCTGGCTCTCCCCAGCCCCACGGGGCAGGAGGGAGGGAGGTGGGCAGCAGGCCCAGGCGGGCAGCTGCCCCCACGCGCTGCCCCACAGGATGCCCCGGCCCTGGGGAGCATCCCCAGGAGCTCCCCCAGAAGCGCAGGGGCTGGTGTCACCCACCTGCGCGGCTGCAACAGCAACACGGGACCTTTTTAAGAGCGAGGGAGCAATAGTGACGTACCTGGTAGCCCGCCTGGCCCCCAAAGCTGTCAGCTCTCTGCATGTACAGATTACTCACCCGTACGGCACGCGGACTCCAGTCCTGATCCTCTCGCTCACGGTCTCTTCTCCCTCATTTTCAGATGGCTCTAATGATGCTCACTTGGTGCTCCAGATTCAGGCAGCTCTCAATTAATCGCCGTGCTGAACGCTGGGGACAATGAACGTATTTCCTCTGCGAGATGGAGGAAGCCCTGTCATCTTTGTCCCTGCGCCACACACCGTGTTATAAGCCAGGCCCAGGCGCGATGACGCCCAGGAGAGAAGGAGCAGGAGTGGGAAAGACAGGGTCTGGGAGCTGGAGAGCACAGCCTCCGTGGCTGGCACGGGGCAGAGTGAGGGAAAACGAGGGGGCATTGGACTGTTTAAGCCCGGGAGTACAGGATCCACTGCACCGGTTTGCCTGGGGAAAGGGCAATCTGCAGGGAGTGACATAAAAGCTGTAAATCGAACCCAAGATGACTGACATGCACACACAAAAGATCTCTTATCTGAGAGCAAATGCAATGTATAACCCCTGCAAGGGGCAAGTGGAGACACGAAGGATGAAGGGACTCACCTAAGGCTATGGCGAGGCCAGGCAGGAGGTCGAGGAGATGCTGGACTTGGTGAGCATCTGCTGCCTTCTCCTCGTTGCAGGGGAGTGTGCTCTGCAGGAGGACACATAGCTGTGCTCAGCAGTGGGTCTTCCTCTCCCTCAGATGTGGGATCTGCAGGGGCTTGAGATCACCCCGGGCAGAGGCATCCTTGGTCCCTGCTTGCGTGGAAGGACCCAGAGAGAGGGAGGCTGCAGGCTGTGCCCTCTGCCTGACATGGATAACCCCTTCTCTGACAGTTGGACCTCAGTTGTAACAGCGCACCTGCACTAAGGCCACCACGGACTGTCTGAGACGCTTTGCTCCAGACCTGTGTGTTGGTGCCTGTCTGGAAACACCCTGCATGCCCCCATGCTCTCTGCAAAGCTGAGCCGCGTTCCCTGACACAGGCAGAGGGTGGATTTAAATAAGAAACATGACCAGCTGCCTTGATTTTCTGTCTCCTTTTGTGGCTGGACACCCTCAGTCTGCCTGAAGCTAAACTCAGCCAAGAACATCGCTCCTGAGCCACTGCGTCGCAAAAGCAGAGCTTTGATCAGGGCTCTTTGCTGGGACAAAGAGCACGAGGGGGACACACGAGGCCAAAAGCCTGAAGAAAAGGGTTTGTTCCAGAAACGACTGGAAAGAGAGCTCTCTGCAAGCAGGGGACAGCTGGGATGGCATTGCGTTCATCTTGGAGAGAGAGAAAACCTGCCTCATCAAAGGCACTTTCCTCCCAGCGCCACCATCACTGTGCGCGTGACATCTCTGCGATTTTATTGACACCAGCGGCACTCGGTGCTGTCTGCAAAGTGACTCGGTAACGCCAAGTCTCCCCTTTATTTTTCTCCAGGTCATCTCGTGGCTCTGCCCAATTCTTAAGATGAAAGATGGTCGGAAACCGCTGGGGCCGGCAAGGACCCTTTATATCTCGCCCAGGACAGCTGTCTTTACGAGTCTATACCCCACTTGATGATAATCTGTAATATTAATAAAGCCTCAACTCCTAGAGTCCTGGGATTAGGAAAGAAACTTGAATTTGTAGACCTGGGAAGACGGCAGAGAAAAGCTTCAGGGGTGAAAAAAAACAGCTAGTAAATAACATTTTTATATCAATCCCCTGGCATTTGCATACAGATGCTCAATTTTTGAATGCGTGCTGCTGACAGCATTGCTACGAGTTATAAGGACTCTGCAGTTCAAACTCAGTCAACAAGTGCCTGACGAGACAGCCCAGAAAACAGCCTGTTCCCCGGCGGCGTCGCGTGCCGAGGAGCCGCAGGAGCCTGCCCTTTCCCTGGGAAAGCAGCCTGGTTTCTCAGCAGAGCCCTGCAAAGAGCCGGGCTCGCCAAGGCGAGATGGGACATGAGGCTGAAGGCTATCGATCCTCCTCTGACAGCTCCCCCTCGGCCAGCCGCCATCCCGGGTGGGCAGCAATGCCCTTTCCGAAGCACGGCGGCGAAGTTTGTGTTCACACGTGTACCTCGAGCGCGTCCCTGGCAAACAAGCTGACCTTTACAGCTGGTTTCAGGTCATTAATTAGGCACACCGCTTCCATGTTTATACATCTCTTCCGCCCGCCGGCTCTGGCATCGCTTCCAGTATCGCTTCCAGTGGCGGGGGGGGGGGGGGGGGGGGGCCGNNNNCCCCCCCCTCCCCTGCTGCCTCTCAGGAGAAGGAGCTGAGAAACGTTCACGGGGTCTCAGAGCTGCTCACAGCACGGCGCAAATCACATACAGGGAGATAATCTCTGGAAAGAATCGCTATGGTAATAAGGCTGCAAAATGCGTGTTTTGAACAAGCAGCCCCAGGAATTGTTTATTTCCGGAAGAGCAGTGAGATTCTGGCAGGGAAAAAAAAGTAACAAGAGCTGCTGAAGGACCGAGACTTGCCTTTTGGACAGTCTGGTCCAGGGTTGCAGAAGAGGGACAAACCTGAGGCTAGCTCAGGGCACGTCAGCGCGGGCTCCTGGGGGCACCACACGAAAGGACAACCCCTAGAACAAAGTGCTGAAATTATTTCTCGGCAGGAGCTTTCAAGAGCAGCTCTGTGCTGACTTGACACAAGCCATCAAAGGAGGGGAGCCCTGGGTTGGAGCCGGGGGTGCTCTGCCACCAGAGGTAAACAGCAGTCAGAGTTTGCTTTGTGTTAGGAGAGCTGCGGTTTGCTCGTTTGCGCTGATCTCAATATTTGCATATCCATGGCAGGAAGCCCTCGTTGTAGCTGATTTTGTTGTAGTAGATTTTGATCGTGCTACTGGGTGTATTTGAATAAATCAAAGCAGGGTGTCTTTTGGGAAGATTTGCTTTAGAGACTGGGCTCCGTTGGGGGTAACGCACCGAAATCCCATGGCTTGTGACACCCCGTGGACTAACAACCAAATAGCCCTTCACAGCAGCTTCGAGTTGGCCAGTTTTCCTCCAGGCCTAGGGCAAAGCTGGCAGAAGTGCACCCAAGTCACAGAAAAAAAAAAAAAAAAAAAAAAAAAAAACACTTTTCCCCTTTGCTGTGTTAACCCCAGGAGCAATAACACCGTAGGAGGTAGCAGGGGAAGAGGCACAAACCTTCTGCAGGCGAACCTGGCATTGCTGGGTGTACCATGGTGCCACTGCAGAGTAATAAACAGTAATACAGCAAGCGTACCAGCCGTTTCCAGGGAGGTGTTTCAAATGCCGCGATTTATATTTTTCTTCTTCTATTGAGAAAAAAAAAACTCATCAAAAGCGTGGCTGGTGTGGCCACCCCTCCAGCTGCTTTGGGAGCCCAGGCACTTCTCCTCCTGCACACACATTCAGACCCACAGCCCTTCCTTCCCCCGTCTACGGATGGGCGCGCGGGTTTGGGTTTTGCTCTTTTCATAGATGTCACAGCAACGGCTTCTGCAGAGCCATGTTTTTCAACAGAGTTTGTCTGGACTCAGCTGCTGGATGTACTTTTCCGAGTTATTTGAATAAAGCAGTGGGAAACGGATAGCTGCGACAGCACTCTGTGCTAGCACCTAATCCCCTCGACGAGCAGGGACGCTGCCGCGGTATCAGATGTTCAGAGGGGAAGGAAAGGAGGCACGCTGAATATTACCCACGGTGGCAGTTCTTCACTACCGCCCATCTGCGGAGAGCTGGCTCAAACCAGCACAAGATGGATCCTGTGTGACCACCTGCTCCTCCGGTGGGTTGGTTTTTGTTTTTTTTTTTGCAAACAGCTTGAAAGCTGTGCTTGCCTTTCCTCGTTAGCTGGTGTTCAGGTTGCCTGCCCTGTTCAGCAGGATTTTAACTGCCGGGTTTGATTGCACAGCCCTAAACCAACAGCCAAGAGAAACATTTCCACGCTACAGATTATAGCGTGGCAGAGTTGGGGGTGAGGCTGAGACAAGGGGACTGCACTCATGTGAGCCTCTGGTTTATTTATTCATAATTTTCCCTCTTTTGCTTCTGCCTGGTTTCACGGTGGCCTCTGTGACATTAAAGGCTCCTTTCAGCTCTGCAGGAGGAATGATGCACAACAAGAAACCTCCCTCCCCAGCTGTCTGCGTGTCACTGGCCTTCTGCCTCTCAGGCACTTCATGCCTAGGGGAGAAGGGGAGAGAAAAATGTGCATTTTCTCTCTGTAGCACCCACAAGTCCGTACACACGTGTTCCTCTGTGCAGAGCGCAGAGGCGTGTGTTTTTCATGCGGTCCAATTTTCTTTATCCCGTTCCCTAGCTGGGAATCCTCCCTCCTCTCTGCATCCTGCAAAGCAGCCAGAACCGAACACCTACAGAGCCACCCCTCATGCCCCTCCCCAGGCTTCCCATCCTGCCAGCTCGCAAGATGGGTCCCCCTGAAATTAGCCAATAAGGGCAGAAACGTAATAAAAACCAAACCAAACAGACTATACACTCTCCCTAATATATTACAGGGACCTTCTGACCTCAACTCAGGGGACTGACTCGCTGCCTCCCATGAAACATTTTACCAGACTACGATGGGCTTTTTCATACATATGGGACCATATAGCCAAAACACAGCGAAAACACAGCCAAGTCCTTCCAGCCCTGGTCACAGCAAGGGAAGGTGATACCCCCCACCCTCTGGCACCGCTCCCTCCCGAGGTCGCACCCGCGCAGCCCTGCTCCGGCGGGCGCTCCCTGATCCGCTCCGGGGCAGAGGCAGCCGGCTCCCCCCTGCGGGGGCCAACCCAGCGGGCGATAACCGAGCCAGGAGCATTGCCGTGCTCCCGCTGCCGGGGCTGGCAGGGCACCGCCATCAGCCGCTCCAGCCAGCCACAACGGGAAGGGTACAGAAATGGCCAGAAGAGGGTTTCTAACCAGCTTTTCAGAGGAAGAGCAGGTAGCCCTGGGCGTGTGGAGTGGCGCCCAGGCCAGCGTTCAGAGAGGACAAAGGTTGGGTCACTGCTAACTTTCCTCATAACCTTCCTTAATTAAAACTTATCAAGTTTCTGCAGCTCAACGAGTTACCTTTCGTCAGGAGAGCCAGCCCACATTTAAGGCAAAATTGAGGCTGCCTGGCTTTAAAGCACGTGCTTTCCCAACTGGGAGGGGTTGACATGCAATTAAGTAACTCGTTCATTCAAGTTTCACTCCCTACGGCCCCAGCATGTGTCTCTGCCCTTTCCCTCCCCGTTCTTCACCATCTCTGAGACTGACACAGTGACGGTACCTCAGGGCCAGGGGCTGCAGTCAGCAATATTCATTCAGTCCCTCTTGGGAAGGCAGCAGTGCCCCAGGTGAGCTGTAACTCTCCGGATGGTTGCACGTCCCCAACGAGCTCCTTTGGCACAAGCAGAGCAAAGCTTCCAGCAAAGCAAGCAGCTCTGAAAAGAGAGAGTATAACAGAGGGGGGACTGCATCGTACATCCCCTTCAAAAACCAGACCGCAGCAAGCTGCTACAGCGGGAGACAGCTTTCCCTGCGCACTTGCATCAGGCAGGTTTGCGGTCTGCGTTTAACCCAGCTTGCCATGTCTACGTGAATCCAGGGGGGCGGCACGAGACTTAAACACATCAAAGAGTCGGGGTGGCAGCAGCAGTTCTAGAAGGCTGAGCCGTATAAAAGATCCAGGGGATAATTGCCTGAAATTGCCAGGTTCCCAGAAAGCAGAGCGCGTCAGCATGGTTTCGCAGGGAGGGAGGCCGCCGGGGAACGCGGCAAGACTTTCTGTGTTTTCCCTTATTACTTATTTCACCATCTAGTGGCAAAAGCAAATAACGCTGAGAAGCCATCCAGGAGCCGCAGCCGGTTCTGGAAGGAGACCTCTCTTTGCACCAGCTTCTCCTAATTAGTTACCCCCACAGCTGCCTGGGCTGGAGACACAGAGGAGGACACAGGGG
The DNA here is from genome assembly GCA_013398815.1 of Ibidorhyncha struthersii. Lineage (NCBI taxonomy): Eukaryota > Metazoa > Chordata > Aves > Charadriiformes > Charadriidae > Ibidorhyncha > Ibidorhyncha struthersii. The sequence continues at coordinate 64,127 of VZSZ01005782.1, forward strand.
AGCATCCAGCGCCCTGCAAGTCCCCCAGTCCCAAATCATGGCCCAGGCTGACTCCCATCCCAGGATGCTCTGCCCACCCTCTGCTGCCGTGTCCCTGCTTGTCCCCCCACCCCAGCTGTAACCCACAGGTTGCTGTAGCTTCTCCTCCCAGGCACCGGTGGCCACCTCCCACCCTCCAGCTTCTCCCCAAAAACCACCTGGCTCAGCCCTAGGGGGGACAGTAAGCACAGAGAGCTGCAGAAGAGCAGCACAGTGTAGGGCAAGCCCAGGTCTCCCAGTGATCAAACCCAGCTTAACTAAAGGCACGGGCTCTGCCTCCAAGAAAAAAAAAAGACCTCGGGGTGAGCAGTTGAGGCTTTTCCTTCCCCACCTCAGCTGAACCATTACCCAGGGCTGCGGTGGGTGGGGGAAGAAGGATGCTGGAAAGGGACACAAAAACCTTCAAGGAAAAGACTTCACTGTGGACTCCACCGGGTGTTCGAGAGCCTGCAGCGGTGGGGAGAGCTTGCCTTCAGCAGCTCTTTAGAGGTGCTTTCTCCCCGTGCTGCCCCTTTGCCATCGGGCCATGCGGAAGGGGATGTTTCCCCAAGGTCAGGCCCCCTTCCCACAGCCCGGCCACCATCTGCCCGCCTGGGACAGGGCATCTGGTGCACATGGATCTGCTCGGTGGGAGGGGAGGAGCGGGGACCTGCCTCTGCGGGGGGACTCCCCGGAGAGCAGAGCTCACACAGCACCTGCGGCCCTCGCAGCAGGGCCAGGGGCTGCCCCGCGTCTGAACTCGGGCTGGCGGATGGTCCAACACCTTCCGGGCCTGTGTGATGATAGCCAGGCCAGCGGAAAGCCAACAGAGCGTTTGTCATCTGGTGTGCACAGGAGGTAGGGTTCTTCTCTCCAGAGCCAGGGTTTCCATCCAGATCCTGCATGCAACATGCCGCAGAGGGAAATCCATCATCCTTACTGCACTCGTTCCCTCGTTGCCTACAATACAATTATCCCTATGCAGATTGCAAGGAACAACTTTTCCCCCCCCCCCCGAGAGGCTCAAACTAAGTTTACACACCAGCTTTTGAGTTATTTGCTTATTCAGCACCATCAGTTGCTTTTCAGCACTACAAAATAGCTGTCTCCCCAGGAAACATTTACCCTATCTGGGAATACTATACCGAGGGTGGTAATGTGTAATCAGGACGAAGCACTTAGAGAAGTCAGGCTGATATACTAGATGCTGAGAGAGGAGGTATAATACATCCCCACTTGTGCTTTTTCAACTCAGATTTTCCTTTTCCCTGGAGACATCGTAGGTAGCAAGGGAAATTCCTGCCATACAAAATTCAAGAACAAAATAATCCATGTCTTGCCCTGAAACGTGACAGAAAGCTAAGCACATACCAACAAGCATTAACCTCTGGTGCTACAAACAAACTCTCTTCCTTTTTTTTTTCCTGAGAACTCATTTTCAACCCTGTGCAGACCAACGCCAGCAAAACCTTCTGCCACGGTTTTGTCTTTGCACTGGGATGAAGGATGCTGCAGGGCAGTGCTCTCAGCACAGGATGCCATCCCCATCCTCACAGGGCTTGATGCCTTTAACACCCTCTGCCGCTCCGAGAGCAACCGATGGGAGCTACGGCTGGGGGCGGGGGGGGAAGGAGAATCTCGACTACTTCACGTACAGTTCTGCTATTCAGCCTGTCAGCGCCAGTTAAACGCAAGCGCAGGAGGAGCAAACTTTGTGCGAACACTGGAGCTCCCCTAGAGACAGGGAGCATTGAACCCGACCCAAAACTCTTCTTTCCACTTGTTGAGGCCAAGCCTTTCGCTGCGTCACAACTGCAGAGAAGTGGACATTGCCGTACAGCATCCAAACATTACCGGAGGCGTAGTCCCAGTGCAATCAGACACATCCAGAGGAAAACAGTGCAACCAAAATCTCAAGACTTAATAGCACCTTTTCAGTTCAGCTAGGCTAAAAATATCCCTCAAATCCTCCGAAAGGCAGCTCATTGCAGACTTCAACTGGCTTTAATTGACAGCCCCTCAAAACTGTTTTGTTGAGGAGAAAATGTGCATGGCATCAACCAGCCACCCAGGAACCGGGCTCCGGTGCTACCGAGGGTTCCCAGGGTCTCCAAGCACTGGGACGCCTCACCAGGCCAGCAAAGTCCTCTAGAGTTGAAGTCACTGAAGATCACCATTGATTCCTCGCTACAATCCAATCTCAATTTTTCTTAAGCAGAGCTAGAGGCAAGAGCAGTAAAAAGCAATCACGGCAACTTTAACAAATATCTTAAGAAAATCTAAATTTTTTAACATTTCTGGGGAATGAAATGTCTGTATGAAATGAGAACGTAATTTTCTCATTAATATTTCACTAACAATTTAGTTGTGGGAGCATGTGCATTTTCCTAAAGCAAGAGTGATGAGTATTATTAAGCATTACACATATTTCAAAACTCTTCACAGGCTGCTAAGCGCTCCGTGTCACTTCAACAACGAAGATATTCATCCTTATTCCTAAATGGTTCAGAGCAAAGATTGGCTACAGAATTGTCATTTAATCAAAATTCATTCCTATCCAAGTCTTGACACATATCCCAAGCCAAATCATTTATCTTGTAAGTAGTCGGACAGCAAAACCCTTCACAGGGACTCCGAGACACCATCTAAAAACCTGGCTGGGCTCTATAAATCAAGTGTCCATGGAGGCAACAGAGAAGCTGTAGAGCAACGCACAGCTGTGCCATGTGCAAACAGATCTATCTTTTATATTTCACTCTCCCAGCCATCTGTCCCCAAATCCTGTTTGTATACTGGTGTCTCCATTCTGCAACAGAACTAGAGAAAAGGGGCTTGTAACTGATACGAAGAAACTTCAGAAGAGGAACTGTAGGCAGCAAAAGATATATGGATCAGAAGCCACTGGTCCCACCTCAGCTCTTTGCTCTCTCTGCCCTTTTCCACTCACTTCAGCTCAGCACAGTGCGGGAAGCACCGGGGTGAGATAACAGGCTGTTTGCAAAAAGAGGGAAATCTGAAGCAGGAGAGATGGGAGGTGAGAGCGGCAAGTGGAGAGGATGAGATCAGACGTGACACTGCAAGAGCTCACAGGGAAAAAAACAGGCACTGCTGGAAAAGCTCCTCCTTCTCGTGGAGGATCCTGCTACTTCCAAATACGGTTCGGTTTTAACGTGACATCAACCCTCCCAAATTTCAAAAGCTTCTTCTCAAGAAGCAGTGGCCAGGCTCCAGGACCATCCATCTGGTGGACCCACAGACCCAAGAATCTTGGCTCTGCTCTCCTGCTCAAGGGCACACCAACCAGGAGACGCTGGCCGCAGGGGGCCCGCTGGCCGCAGAGGGCCCGCTTACCACTTTGCTCAACTTGCTTTTAGGGAATTTCCTCCAGTGCCTTTCACCCCTTCCAGGCAAACCTCTGGTTCTGGTGCTGCTGGGAATCTCCCCTGGTCCCCCACACCAGAACCGTACGGCGCTGTCTGATGCGGCTCCTTGGCAGGCTGGAAATGCCTAAAAAGGAGTACTTCACGTGGAGAAGACGACAAAGGCTGAAATCAGAGCTGCCTCGCCGGCCAGCAGCTCCTTACCTAGCTGCATCTCTTGCCCTCTGCTACGCTGGCAAGGACAGAGGACTTCAGACTTCTCAGTTGTAACTTCCCACTCAGTTAACATACCTGGTGAGGACGGAAAAAAGCTGAAGGGCGTCCAAAAACTCTTGGGCCATATAAAGAGAAGAGTTTTCGTGCCTTATTCTTACCATGGCTGTTTTCGAACAACATTTTAAGGTTTTCATGGAAAAATGTATTTCCATTAAAACTGTCCACATGAAGTTTGGAAATCACTTCAGGCAGCACAGCTGTAATAATGCAGGACAAAAAGCAAACCAGCTACTACTAGGTCAAGCGCAGCAACTACCAAACTACAGCAAATTAAGGATTCATTATGAGTGTTAACAAAGAAATACTTTACCAATAGAAAGGAAAAAGAGGGTGTTGTGGAAACAGCTTTTAAAAGGGAACACTTGCATGCAATTTTGCAGATAGCATCTTACTCAGAGGCAGCGGGGTAGATTGATCTCTAAAGACTCTTAAAAGGTTTTGCAGTGGAAAAAAAAAATAAAAAAAAATAGTTGCAAGGCATACAGTCAGATCATTAACTGTGCAGCCCAGGCTGCCAGCTGCTCACTCAAATACTCCAGATGGCTCCTCCTCTAAAACATCATCATTTGATCTTGGTAATCAAATTATCTCCCACTCTTACAATCCTAAGTGAGGCAAGGCTTGTACGAGGAGATGATGTATTTTATTTCACCGAGGTGGCTTGTGAAAACAAAACAAATTAGCTTTCAAGGCATTCAGCCTCTTCTAATTGTATCAAAGCTGACCATCTCCAGCACTTTAACACCTTTTTTCTGCCATTGCCACCACACACAGATCAAAGCACCAGCTATAATCTACAAAACTGCCCAGCGTCCGGATTTTATACAGTATTCGCACACTAAACACTTCAACGTACAGTGAGTACCTAAAGCCACAGCTTCCCACCAGCGGAAAGTAGGACCTGTCACTGGAGAGCGGTGTTGTGGGGCTCGGTATCCTGGAGCACTTAGGCTGGATTAATTACACAAACGTGTCACCTCTTTGTCTCGCCAGAGTCACCCAAGACACCGCCTGCACGTTTTTGAAGCCTTTGATACAGCCTTTAGGACATAGGGTGCCAGAAACAAGACATTTTCTTCACTTTTCACTCAACTAGAGCCAAAATGCGTTGTTCTTCTGAAGGCCGGGCTCGTCTGTGGATACTCACTTCAATCATTTGAACAGAAAGTGGTCATGACCAGCAAGATCCCCCCAGTCCCAGTGGCTGCCGAGCGCTGTCTGCCTGACACGGATTACCGGCAGGATGCTACTGGGGCCGCAGGGAGCTGTTTTTTTTTTCCTTTTTTTTTTTTTTTCTTTAAAAAAAGGGCACAAAACAAACCAAAACACCACCGAACTAAAGGAATTTCTTACATAGCTTTCTGCAAAGGCTTCACGGAGGAAAAGGAAACTCAACCAGTACACTGTTGGTCTTCCACTTCTCTTCCAAAGAAGCACCACCATTAGAAATTTCCAAATATTTTCAGAACATTTTGAGCTTTGACAGTTTAAAAAGGCCAGCTGAAATGTTCAGCAGTCACATCTTCCAAAACTATGCACTCTTACTAGCACGAACAGAGTATTTTAAATCCTGGCGTTATTTAAATCAGCACACTTATGTAAAATCTAATATTAATTTTGTCTCTCATAGCTAGTTGCAAAGAGATGATGAAAGTCAGTTATAGCTAATCAGAGGAACCAATTCATTATTGCAGTGGGGGGCCTGCATCTGAAGCCTAAACCCCAGTACGATCATTGCCTAGTGGGATTATTCCCCGCTGGACCTCACCACTAAACTTTATCGCCCACTCAACTTGAATTTTCATAACAGAGCTCTACTTTTATTTCACAAACCAGAAGTACACAAAGAACAAAAGAGCTTGCTAAAGGTCATGAATTAGGAAAAAGAATCAGAGCTGGGGCTAGAAAACTATGGAGAAAGGCAGCAAGAATTATTACAGAATGAAGAGGTTTTGCTTGAAGAGAAGTTAAAAAACTAGAACTCTATGACTTGGAGAAAAAAAGCTGCCATTTATAAAAAAAACCCTCAAGAGTAGTAAAAAGCAGATGAACAGGAAAAAGCCTGTTCATAAATTTCTCAGAATATAAGAACTAGGAGTCACCAAATGAAATAAGGTGGTGTGGTCTGAAACAAACAAAAGGAAGTACTTTTTCACCCAGCACATAATTATATTGTAGAATTATTAGATGCAGGATGTTGCAGAGGCCAGAAATACAAATAGATTTAGAATTAAAAATAATAAAAATAAAAAAGCACTTTCTTCTGTGAATTTGCCTCATCTATCAATGGCTACTAAATACAGTGATGCAGATGCCATTGCCTTTTCGCAAGCCCTTCAGCCTCTGGTTGGCGAGCTCTGGAGCTGCATGCCAGAGGAACTGCATGTCCCCGTTATGTTCCCTACACATCTGCCACTCAGCCCTGTCCGACAGGGGAGGGACGGTACGCGGTCCAACATCACGGCACGAGACAGCCACTCTTGCGATGAGACTGGCCAGTCCCTTAGCTTGTGTTCAGACCGCGGGATCACTTACTGTAACAGAGATCGACTCGACTCAAAGACGGACCTTTAAGCAGTTTGATCAGACCCTCTACTGATTTTAATCAGCAGAGATCTGACGTAAGGACAGAGGTACTCGGAGTACTGCAGGAGTGACTGCTGCACACTACGACAACCCATACCATTTTTTTAAAGTGATCAGCCGTAGCCAGTACACCGGTGTCCTTCTCGTCATCAGCATACCCGTACTGCTGAGGCCTTTCTATTCTGACTTCAAAGGATACTAGCTTTTTTGTTTGTTTGTTTGTAAGCGTGACCGTCTTGAAACAGTGTCAATCGTAATGAGCTTTACAGAGTTAAAAGGCATCGGTTTACAGCAGTGTCATGTCAGTTTGGCAATATTGTCTTTTATTAAACTAGAAGTTTAAATACGGGTGTCTGTCTTTAGGCACCAGAATTCTACACCTACTTTAATTTTGTTGCCGTTGAAATGCATTTTGCAGTAAAATCCAAGATTTATCTTCCCTTTCAGAGAGAAAGGTGGGGTTTTTTTTTCACTGTATGTACTACTGTACTACAACGAAGTGAAAGTAAAAAAGTTTACCAACGCTTGCATTATAAAAGGTGTCCAGTCTACACGACTGTGAGTAAAGCAGTAACTGCCATGCAACTTTTGAAGTTTCCTGTAATTGCTCTACATGAAAATCTGTATTTTACTTCAGGTCTTTTGAAGAGTGATGAGTATATAACGAGAAAGCAGCTCTCAATAGTTTGGGGCACTGCAAAAGTACGACTTACATCCAAGTTCACGTTAGACTAGAAATACTAGAAAACTTTCAAAAGACTCAGTGGCAGCTTATTTACAAATATACTATTTATAATGAATGCATCGATACAGAATGACTCTTATAAAAAAGCAAGGCAATCTTTTATATAGACATAACAATCAACATTACAATAATTCAGATTAAAAGTACATTTTTGTAGACTGTTTACACTCTTGTTTAGCTTTCAGCCACAAAATTAGTGTGGTCTGGTATTTTTCCACAGCAAAAGTCCTGTGCAGTCCTGGTTAAGACCTAAACATCAGAATAATAAACATAATTTTCTGATCTTTGCTAAAGTAAAAACAAAAACCATTTGCAGATACTATCATTTGTTTGTAATTGTCCTTACTGTGCCTTGATGTTTGTGTTGTGCAAATTACTGCCAACTGCACATTGCTAATTTCTAATTTGAAGCTATTCTGGCATGCCGATTTCATACAACTGAGGTGTGATACTGACTACATGAAAATTGTTAGTTGCATCCAGATATGAAGACCTCCCTGATATGGGTTTGTATTGATTCAGAAATTTAATTTGAGGTTTTTAAAAAAAAAAAAGAAAAAATAGAAAGAAAAAACAACCTCTCAAAGTTTTCTAATTGTTAAATAAAAGATAGTTAAAGGTATTTTTCAAATTCCCAGGATTAAAGATGATACTTGAATTCCAGGTGACACAATGGGTTTAAGCGCTAACCAGCTAGACAGTTTGAGTACTAATTTACTAAATCATGTACATGAGCAAACACGACCTTCAAAACGTCTGAACGTGCACTTTCTCACACATTAGCAAAAGACGGACAAAACTGCAGAGAAAACCTTAAATCCAAGAGAGGCACTGAAGCAAATATTCTACAACCCAAATCTCTTTTTGAAAAGGGTGTATGAATTTCAAAGTTTCCAATAGCATCTGGCAAATGGAAAAGCGCCGATTACACAACTGCATGACCCAACTTTATGTGCAGCATTTCCACTGCATTTATACCAGATAGCTTTGGTGATGAACCTATATGAGACAGCCAGGGACAGAACTTTAATGGGTTTATACTGAAAGAAAACATTTTGGCAAGAAATGACCAAAGAACTTTCTATTTAGTAAATTTAAATGCAGTATGTGACCAGCATGAGTCACAACGGCAATTATTCCTTCTTTTCATTATTTAACAAATCCCTAATCTGCTTTATGCTTTACCAGACTTCCATAATACTATATAGTCTATAGTACAGTAATTTAGCTTGTTGAATCAAGGCATCATCCAGGATAGTGTATTTATGGGGCATGTGTATATGTACATACTCTTATGTACATAAGCATAGACAAATACAAAATTGATATTTTGTCTATGGGCAAGCAATCAAGGTCATGATTTTCACCCAAAGTAAAGATTGTCACACTTTTCAATAACCCTTCTAGATTATTTCCTCAAGTATGGCAAGGGGGATAAAGATTTAATGCAAGTTATCTGGGAATCACCTGTTTCTCCTTGTCTATGCTTTCCTACATATATAGATACATGTATACATATATCTATGTATGTATACATACACTTGTCAGGATGAAGTTCTTTCTATTCATACTTTAATTGATTAGGCCAAACAAAATTCTTAAACATGTGGTAAGACAGCATGTGTGTCCAACTGAATGTCATCAGGCACTAAATAAAATTTTAAAAACCTGCACCAGTTAACATCCAGCATCCTGGGAAATGCAAAAATCTGTTATGTCAGGATGTAAGACTGTTTTGAATGATCAAAACAGGTGGATTTATATAGATCTGTGCATAGATTTGGATAGAAATCCATGTGTGTATTTAGATGGATTTATATGCATCTATTCCCAATCCGTGCCACACATTTAATACTTAAACTTTCAGATAATTTTAAAGAACTTTTCGAATTCTTCCGAGTTGATTTTTCCTGTACCAGAACTTCTTTCACACTGCTTTTATTCAAATCTCTTGAGACGCTGAAAAAATTAGCGTGCACCTCAGAACGTGTAAAATTAAACTCCTAAAACAGGGCTCAGGATTATCTGACATTACAACAACCGTACTAGTACAGATAGTTTGAAAAAATATCCTGTTTTTAATATAGTAATGAATTAAAACATAGCTTTATTTATTCCTATAAGTGTCATGAGAAGAATGTTTTTAAGCGAGTGTAACGAGCACTACTTTGGTAGCCAACTTCTCCACAAGGATTTATGTGAGAGAGGGTCAGCTCCAATCATACAGTCATTAACCATGTACCTTAACAAGGTGAATAATCAACATATTTACAAACTAAACAAATTCAATCCCATCAACTCTTATAAAAATGGGATTGAGGAGCAGACAGGGAATGAGACTAAGATGCCTGAAAACACAAGGGGTCGCCACTTTTGGTTTAAGGAACCATATTAATCAAACCAGTTTCCCCTAGTGACCTGAGGGCACAAATATGGATTTAGCAGTATATTCAGAAGTTAGATTACAGTCTCGATACTAAGCATTTCAGCATCTTCATATTTTAACACCTTAATGCTGAGAAAGATTAACTTCAGGCAGAACTGTAAGGAACTAGCCTTTTATAAACTAAAGTCTAAACTGAAAAGCTACAGTAGGTGTAAAAAAAAAAAAGGGGGGAGGGGGGGGAACAGAGAGACAGAGTGTGTGAGAAAGAAAAGAACATTACTTAGTAAAATCCAGTGACATCTACAATAGTTTTACAGCATGTTTAAGCCCTCTAAGGTTTTATATCTCCACCTGCCTTCCATTTAAACTTACTCCTTGTTAATGAAAAGGCGTACGACAAAACAGAATGCAAATAGATCAAGGCAATACGTCTAAGGAAGCATGCCTGAAAGCCAGAAATAATATTCCCCAAACTTCTACACGTGAAACAGATTTCCTATGGCATTGGTTGATTTGATTTTGTTCAAAAGGTACAGTCCTTTAAGTCACACTACCCCAGCAGCAATTCCAATGAGTATAAACTAGACAGTTCTTGAGTAACCGTGGAATGCAACCGCCTCGAGTTCCTACCCTCCTGAAAAAGGACAACTGGCCCTACAAATGCAGCAATAGTGTAAATCTCCCTGAAGCATCTTCTGCCTTTTAAACAACCGAGGAAGTCGTGATAAAACTGCACGTCCACTATTTACAGTGTTTCTCTTGAGCTACCGACATCTATGCACAAATGAAAAAGGTGCCTCTTTTTTAATAGATCGGTTTAATACTGAAACAGATAGGATGAAGTTAAAAAAGACTAATCAAGATACTGAACTGAATATTTTGAAGCAAGTGCCCCAGCTGTGGGGAAAAGTGCATTTAGTTCAGCAGCAAAACAGCACAGTGTGAAGATATTGTGCTTGGACACAGAAGTTCCATAATGGAAGGAGGTACAAGGCAAGTCAAGATATAAAACCATAGTACATTGTTAACCAACCTTAAAACTTACATATATTGCAGTGTTTAAAAGTAAGACACATTCATTTATTGTACAAGGACTATAAGGAATCCTTAAAATTGCCTGTTGTAGTTTATGACTCAACATTGTAATAAAAATGTACATATATATATTATTTCCTTGCCACTTAACTGTACTGTTAGACCTCATGGAATTGTTACTTCACAAAATGAAAACCGCTCTTTCACTGAGTTTACTCAACGTTGTTACCAATCTGAAAAGGTTTACTTGTGCTAGGAAAGACCAACCGCAAAAGGCTCAGTTCAGATATGTTATGCCTGCAACTGATAACTCAGGGAAACAAGATTTAAAGGAATTCAAGCTTTTTTTCCTTTTCTTTTTCTTTTGTTTTGACTGCATCCTTTTCACCTGCCAGTTATTCTGATGAGTATATGTTTTTAGTATACAAACCGGTTGATAAAAATTCATCAGCAGAGGCATATAAATTCTAGATATGATTGATTAAAACAGAGCAAATCAGAATAAAACGAAATCCAGTGATTTACTCTGACTGTAAACAATATAAAAACACCATTTGCTTAAAATCTCAAAATAAGTTAAAAGAAAATCCCAACCTCAGGACACATGACCCTTTCAGGTTTT
>VZSZ01005782.1:75246-111011 GCA_013398815.1 Ibidorhyncha struthersii
CTTAACTGAAAGTAAGTCTAAGCAAAACTGGTTTTGTCCCTTAAATTTAAACTTTGAGTTCATTGGCAATTGCTTTAAATGAACTGGCATTTCCAGATTATTCTGACAACTTCCATCAAATTCAGCAAAGAAAACTTAGACAAGCATTTTTACAGAATAAAAAAAATCTAAATGGCTATGATTCCTCTATTAGCAGAAACACATAATGCAGTCTTAAATTTNACAATTACAACATTAATGCAGTTTGTATTTTGTACAGTGTATTGGACAATCCGATTAGCATCAGACCATGGCACGATATGGTCCCTGCATTTTTAGGAACTGAATGATGAAGGAGGGTCCTCCTGCAACAATCTGAGGTGGAAGGTGGCTGAGCGGACAGTTCTCAATACTCATTATTGACAGTTTGCTGCAAAGAGCCAGCTCAAAGGGAAGGCTGTGCAGATTGGGGTTGTCATTCAAATACAGTTCTTCCAGATTCTCCAGTGTACCTGGTTAAAATAAAATAACACAAAGTAGTATTTTCTTGATTCATGCAGTTCATAAATTTTAGACAGAAGCTCTAAGTCCACTTGAAGATTCTTTACTACGTAGAATCTAGAGTCACCTAAACTCCCATTTTCAAGCACCGGAACCTTAGCAAGAACCAATTCGCTTTAGTTTCCCTGTAAAAATATCCATTACCGCATCTCCTTTAGATAACATCTGAATTGAGAATACACAGAGTAAGAGAACTGAGAGGGACTTCACCAGAACTGTTAAGCCAAGTGCTTTGCAATTGCAGGCAACATTGAATAGCTATCTAGTTAGAAAGGCATAGAAAATATTTATACTGTACAGTATCATTTTTATAAAAATACCTATGCTGTACATTTTATTTAATTAGAACCCATACATTAAAGACCTGAAGCTGTAACTGTAATGCACCACAGGAAGAAAGCAGGAGAGAGATCTCTGCACAGCAGTGAATTTATTAAATGGAACTAACCCGTGTGAAAAATTCCTCCTGATTCAAGTCTTACAACCTGCCTCTACTATAGATACTGCAATACAGATTAAGCAGAAGATGGAAAACAGACTAATTTCTTCTTTCTTAAGACTTGCATTCCTCCACAGCAATCAAATATCAAAATTAATCCATATCTTTGAAATACACTCCAAACATACACGTCCTTCTCAAAATATTCCCCATTTTCCAATCTTACATACCATAAACATCTCCTATAACCTAAAAAACTATTTCGTCTTGCACAAGAGAAAGCAGTAGCGAGGGCTCAAGGCATGGAAAACCAACAAAAAGAAAAGGCTAAGAAATAATGGGGAATAGCTGATAACTTTAGATGAAGCAGTCACATCTGAAAACAGTTAACTATTCTCTAATTTGTTAAGACAACCAGCTTTAATAACCAAATTGTACTCCTACAGTAGTATTTTAAGTTTACTTACATACTTGAATTCCATAGCTCATTTCCACAGCATCCAAACTCTCTCCACTAACTTATGAACTAAATTACAAAGTTCCAGATTTACATTGTTTTAGGCCCTTCTCACACTGAGGCATATACAAGATGAGCAGAAGCTGTAACGGCTCTTCACTAAAGATGCTGGGAGAGACAGACCGTGACCCAGCCTTCTCCATCTGCACATCACTGTTTCTGACTAAATTTTGCTTTGTGTAGCTTCTCCCATCATTTTTTCCTCCATAATGAGCTCTAACTTGAAAATTTTAACTTTAAGTGCTCAGAATCATGCTCTGGAGGTACTTGTCACCGACTATGAAAGAACCAGGGGGGCTCTCGGTTTCAGATGCTCTGAATCTCATTTACTCCATATCTCTCAAGTAGACAAAAAGAATCTTATTCCTCCCTCTCTTTCTGTAGATTTCCTCCTCTTCACGTCCTTTTCATATCTCATCCAGGTGAAAAATAATATGGTGGCCTACAAACAGGAGTGCGTGTATAGAGGGGCTATCAGCAGAAACGTTTGCTTCAGCTGTCTACTCCTTACACAAGGTTTTGTCTACACCATGGAATGACAGTAGGACCAGTGCATTTCCTTTCTGACACAGACCTCTCTCCAAGAATAGGTTCATGAAATTGAGTGACAGATAATACACAACTTGTGGGAGAATTTGTAGAGAAAAGGAATCTCACTATTCCAGGTTAGTGTGTGTTTGGCAGCTTTCTGCAGAAAAACTGAGAAAAGCTGGACCATTTGTTTTGCTACAGTTCAGCAAGCTAAAGATCATACCCTGTAGTGCTGTTCCTGTGGCACATGCTTCACATCAGGTTGTGTATATCTAGAAGTTTCATATGAATTTTGTGGCCTCTACTTAAGAGCACAGTAGAAGCCTATCTTCTGTGTCAGCAACTGCTTTGCCTCAGGCACGCTGTGTAAAACCAGAAAAAGGGATCTTACCAATTTCCTCAGGAAGGTGTGTGAGAAGATTCTCTCCAAGCCCAAGGTGCGTCAGGTTGGTAAGGTGACCGATACCTCTGGGAAGGGTGGTCAACTGATTATTAGTCAGAACCAATTTCTAAGGGAAAAACACATTTTTAAAAATTAACTTAATGACTTTTGCTTTGAATGACAGCAAATAACAAGAAATATAGCTGATAAATCAATGGGTTCTACTGTCCAGCATTTGAACAAAAAAATGTCTACTCTTCAACAACATTTCAGACCTCTATTAAGCACCACTAAACATAAAAATAAAATAATGCACAGTAAAATACGTAAAATATAAAAGCTTTCATGAACATGACTGAAATCAGAGGCTAGTCCTGTGGCAGTACTGTACTCATGGTACAACAGTTAAACTCTTCAAAAACTGTTTGTTCAATATTTGCTGATAAGTCTGGGGAAGAATTAGTGGGGACAGACTGTGGATTAAGTTGCGCAAGATTCTTAACTTTTGGTTCTATGACCAGTCCCAAACAGTTTCCCTCATAAAACTAGCTGTAATTAAATCAGCATGGTGTAAATAAAGGACATAAGATGTTTATCTCAGCCCATTATTGTTTCACCTGCAGATCCTTGAGGTAAGCTATTTCATTTGGCAAGGATTCCAGTTTGTTTTCCTCTAGATCTAGCTCTCGGAGTTTCCGTAGATTTCCAATTCCATGGGGAAGTTTCTTTAGTAGATTGTTTGACAAGATAAGAACCTCAAAAAAAAAAAAAAATACAGAATTTCAGCAACGCAATCACTAAATAACGATTAACACAGGATCTTGTTATATTTTCAATTAATGAAGTCCAAGATTAGCCTACAATCAAATTGTGGAAGCAAACTGCAAAGATAAAAAAAAAGCGATAAACATCATTTTTTAAAAGTCTTTAATAATAACAAATACATAGATTTATGACAGAATTCTTTCAAATATTATTTTTTATACTAATAAATGCAGAGCAAAACCAAAGAAAACCTTATTTCTTCAAATGACCAAAGAAAAAAATTTCTTCCTGGAGTTCCCTATCATTTTGTTATCCTTCCTTATAGCTATCTCATAACCATGTTTTACATTATTTGCTGTGCTTGCCAAGTCCTCCTTAAGAAGCTTAATACTGCCTCTTCTCCCTGTGTCCCTTTGGTTAGGAGCAGCAGCAAGCAAACACACAGATCACAGCACCTACGCCGAACACTGCACAGATATCCACTGGCTTTTCAACATGGTCTCCTATCACACATGGTTGTGTCACCCTCTTGTTTTAGTCCTCCTTTCTAAGTTGAATTATAAATATCCTAGGTTCAAGAAAAGTATCCTTATTTGCAACGTCATCTAGTGGAGTTATTCATTATACCACAAGCAAGTTAAGAGGGCTGACACTAGCATACCATTTTTCCTCTGGAGAAGTCTAACAGTCCTTAGAAGCAATCAAGCCTCGTAACAACACAGCGAGCAGTAAGGTAATTAACTACTGATTCAACAATGCTGTTATCTAGTTATTTAACAAGGCACACTGAAACACAAAGGATGTGAAAGAGCACCCAATGCAGGCCCTCACGCTAGCCGCTAGCCACGCACAGCTCCCTGCTAAGCCAGCCAAGGTGGCCAATGCCTGACTTCTACCACTCCCAACTCTCACCAGCTTCACGTAACGTGGAAACACCAAAGGCAGGAACAGAATAGAAAACAAGACTAAAAATCAAAGTGAGAATTAAAATGAATAAAAGCCAAAATCTCAGCATTAGCACAAGCAGTATTTTGGTGGCCTTCCTTTATACACATACACAGAATGATAAGAATAGTAACATTTTAATTGCGTATCAAGAAACAAAGGCAGGAACACAAAATATTACCTACATGCAATGCAGCTGACAGCGCTGCTGTGGGAACCTTCACTTTTGTGTAAACACTGCCCAAATAGTTCTTTGTATTTGACTCTTTAATTACAGAGGAAAATAGCGCTGACAGGTCTGCGGACCATGCAGCCCTCCAGCTTCGGCAGCCGGCGGACCACTGGCAAATCCAGTCCTTTGAGGTTACTAACTTCTCAATCACATCAATCACAGCCTTAACTTAAAGGGAATTGGGCTACTAAATAGCTATTACTCTGCCATATCACTTTTGACCCAAACTGCAGGAATTATTAACTATTCAGAGCAGCAGTCACACTGTCAATTTGCAATTTCAATATGCCATTTGCTATTGCACTTTTTAGTGCAATAATAACAGTGCAAATAAAAAAAAAAATGCATTTTTCCCAGCAGCTTACAGAGGCTACAAAGTCCCCTCAACTGTCCAAACAAGCACCTCTACCTCTATGTCCCTCCAAGGCAATTAAGTTTGTCTTTGCTGATGGTACTTTAGGAAACAGGACTAGGGAACACAACAGGTTTAGTTCACGGTTTCTACCTATGAGTTCTTCCCTCTCAAATGCTGAGAATTCCCACCCGACTGCCTACAAGGTTCACAGTGCTACATTCAATCCACCTCTGGCTGTAGACCATTTAATGACATTTTTCAGATCCCTGCTGTTTCCATGCTGGTCTCTCCAGGAACTGAAGTGAGTTCAGTGCCATTTCATTTACAACAGTAACTTTCTGTTGAGAAAAATTTTCTTTCTACATAGTTAAAAATATATACGTACTTAGCCCTTTGTGCACAGACACTCATCTAGAGCCTAAAGAACAACATGCAAAAAGCTGTTGACAACAACCATAAACAGATGCAACACATCTATTTAAACAGCATACATACACATATTTATTTGGCTTTATTTGACCCAAAAGTAATATTAGTTAAACCTGCAGTACAGAACGCCTATTTGCAAGGATTCACTTAGCTGTTCATTTATACTCTCCTCACCTCAAGAGAAACAAGCCCAGATACATCCTCAGGGATTTTTGTGAGCTGATTAGTCGCTAAGTTCAGTTCTACCATACTAGTCCAAGTCCCGAAGTCCAATGGGAGAGAGGTCAGCTGATTGTCCTGTGATTTAACATATCAAATATTTAGGGTCTGTGCTTGCAAGAAGTCTGCAAGGCATCTGAGAGATTAAACAAACTGCTTACAAATAGTCGATAATTAAATCAGAAGAATAAAATGTCGATAAATGGCCAAATCTTTTTTCATTCCTCCAAACATAATAAGCAGTCCCAGCCTAGAGTTACAGCATTGACTCTGTGTTACTAATATGAACTGAAGTGGAAAAATTAGAAGTACATAATTATGAAGATTTCACGCATCCCAGTAGTATAAACATTTATTTGTCCGTTCTTTGATGAATACAATGCGGGGAGAACAGAAAATTCACCGTAACTTACAAAGGTGCTATTGGCAACACTGGAATCATAAAAATATATGGAGTTTGCTAATAATAATAAAAAAAACCCAACAACCAAACCACCCCCCCCAAAAAAAACCAAAAAAAACCAAAACAAAACAAAAAAACACCCTAAACAAAAAAGAACAACAAAAAAAACACACAAGGAGAAAAACCAAAACCACCAAACATACCACAAAGGAAATATACCTTAATGGTTCAGAGTAGAACCATCTGAAATTAAGCTGAATATCTCAATGTTGTTACAAAATTTGACCTAGACTAGACACTAAAAAAAAATAAATCTAAATAACCAGGTCATACAAAGTCCTGGTGAACATGCAAAGTCCTGGTAAACGTGCAAAGTTACAAATGGGTGTGTGATAAAAAATGGTCTTAATGTAAACTGAGAATCCATTTGTGCCAAAAGACATTCTAAACCAGTAGCTGAGCTTAGCTACTGTTCAAATATTTTTATATTTTTTTATATAATTTCAGAACTTGAAAAAAAAAAACATTCACAGAAAAACATCATCTCTTTAAAAGACTTAAAGGTTCTTTTTCTGTGCTCTACAACTACTCCCAAAAGTCTTCAGACTTAGGTTTTGAAAGAATATATTCAAAAAAGATATTTTACATAATTTTGTTTATAATCTAAACTGTAACAGTAGAGGGGGAGAAGAAATAAGCTACTCTACACGCTCATGTCCCATGTGAATATTCAAGCACTTTGCAACCAACTTTCTTATTTTCATTGTTCAAACTCGAGAAAATGTGACAAAAGCTTAACTAACAAAAATAAAGACAAATCCGTAACATCTTGATAGTACATTTTTAAACTAATACAGAATATATGTGACAGCAGCAGCATCCACTTCAGCATGATCAGTTCATTCTTTATATCATTAAGTTTGCCAGAATTCAAGGAGCAGCAAACAGTACTCCTCATTGATTTTACACACAGTAGCATGTTTCTGTGCCTCACCTTCATGTTCAGCTTACTTAATACTTTAGCTCTAGAAAAAATTCCAAAGGGGATTTTATTGATGCGGTTGTGCTCCATATTGAGAGAGTAGATTGTGGAGAACTGGGATGGGCCACCCACAGGATAGGACTGGAAGCAGTTCCTGGCCAGTGTTAAACTAGTCAGTTTGACAAGGCTGGATAAAAGACCCTGTAGAGAGAAGAAAACCACCCAGGAACTTAGGACAGATTTATTTGAATGCATCTCTTTTCCCTCATGGGTCTAATTAGAAATGTTTTCCCACCCAAGTCCATCCCCTGAATAAGTGTTGCAACACATAAACCAGTGTTAAATTTGATAGAACTTCCATCAGCAACAACCTCTGCTCACAGTCGTCAGCCTTTACCTTATTTCCCCCTTCTCCTTACATACTGCCAGACACACAAAAAAGCAAACATATCACATTTAAAAGCACAAGTTTAGGAGGTTTTGTAACTCTCTGCTCCTCCAAAAGGAAATTTTTTAGTAACACATTGCTACATCTTGGGCAGCTCTGAGGAGGGCAGGGGCAGCGGCTGGCAGGCATCATCAGCAGCGTGTCCATCCTGAACAGCGGTCCCAGCTTCGGCCAACGCCACCCAACTGCAGCTCACTCAATTTTGATGCCTGCTGACAGTTGAGAGTGGGACCCAGAGAAGTATCAACTGTACGAACCGTTTTTCAAACTGGTATTTGATATTTCCAGTGCAAACCTTTGTTAATATAATAACAATCCATAATGTGAACGCATCTGGTAGAAGTTTCCTTTTAGGCTGCAACAGTTTCAGATAACCAGGTAGGACAGAGAAAAAGAATGGGAAGGCAGTTTTGGAAGTTCCATTTTTTTTTTTCCTGTTTTCAAAATATTCCCAAATAGCTATTACTGCACTTCTTTTTATCCCCCTCACCCCCCAAAAAATAAAAAGCCTGGAGTTAAACTGGGTAGCAAATGGTTGCCTATTGAATCCAGAGTCTCATTTCACTTCGCAATCTAATTAGATTCTACAATCTCAGCAGTGCAGATCTCAGAGTTTATCTGTTAGTTACGTGCCAAGCACGTTCCTGGAACTGTGGGGATGAATAATGAGATCTAAATTACTGCTGAAGTGTCACCTTTGCTTATCACTATGCCAACTTGAATTCAGCCCTATTTGCTTAAGTATTACAGAAATTCGAGATTTATGCGTGGCATTACATACCATAAATAATGCAACATCTGCAATCAGGAATGAGCAGTAACAAGATAATGATTCCAACTATATTCCTAATGTCAGTATTTCTGGGTTGCAATTTCAGTGCTATATTCACTGTGAAAGCCTTAAGAATATGTCTTTGCTGTTTCACCAGGAAAGCTCTGTCTACTTTTCTAAATAGTTTAACAACATTATTATAAATAAAACAGTATTAAATAGAGACTTGTCTGCATGTCATGGCTAAAACTTTAAGCACTGAAATACAATTCCTGGGGCATCTCAGCAAATATCAGTGAAGCAATTTCCCCCCTAAGGACAAAATAATGGATCTTCAAATCAGTATTAATCTAACCTAATCATTAACTAGTATAATCTTTGATTAGGAAATACTGCTTCTAGCTATACTTTAATTAACAGATATTCTTTGTCCTAGAGTTAGACGGTCCCTGAGCTCTGTTACAAACACACTTTATTGCTTCAAATGGATCTTGGCGTTTCAAAAAGCCATTTTTGAAGTCTGCTTCCATACAAAAAAAATATTAAAAATATGTTAGCTAATACACTCTAATAGCCTAGAGTAATTAAACACATTTGAAGGGAAGCAAGAGAGCTTTGGCAGTACAAAGAGAACAATGCTCTTATATCTATGAGAGCCATGGCGGTGCTGCCTTCTCCCAGCCCATCCTTTTAGGATAAAATATTTATTAGGCATTGTGTCAGCAGCTTCAACTATGTTTTGAAATTCAGAAGTTTATTCTACAAATACAGCTCTTTGTATTATAGCACAAAATATTTTACTTTAAACAGATTACATTATAAACAATACACTTCTGCAAGGTAGCAGCTTAAGTGTTAACATATTGTTGTCAAATATACATGAAGAAGGCAGCACAGTCAGAGTTTTGTATTAAGACTGAACATATTTCATCCCTCACATTAGCTTTTTGTAATTATACCGTAGTTGCCTTTTGTAATATGTCTGGGGGGGTGGGCTAGCTTAGCTCTCATCTTAAAAGCAGCCTGGTGGCTTTCAGTCAATAGCATTTTCTTAAATGATAGTTTTACCCAAACATTTATTAAATTCTCTGTTTTTCAGTTTATCATTGCTGAGTTCAGAAATTTATCTGAAGGAAAGTAGTTACTTACTGCACTTCGTTACTATGAATACTTTGCCTAAATCCAAATGCATTTTGTTTTTTTTCTTCTGTGTACAGTTTCCTATAAAAGTCTTTAGATACATTTTGGATTGTTTGATACTAATAATTTATACCTTTTTTAAAAAAAAAAAAAACCCAGCTTAGAAAAGCAGTTTGGACCATCATTAAAACAGAACAGAGTATGCACTCTATGTTGTGTCCTGAAGCCTTCATCTCCAAACAGTTCTAAAGCAATGGAAGAAATACCCAAAATAAGAATCAATCACATCAGGTTTTTTTCTGTCATTGGAGCAATTCTGCCCAGACAGTAATGCTTAGAAGTAAAAAATTTTCTCTAAATGTTTACTAGCACCAAAAGTATGCAGCTGAGCACCTCACACTCCGCTGCCCGGATGAAACAGTCTCAAGAAACTAAGAAAAGGAAAATCAGGATGAAAGGTATAACCAACAGCTTAAATAGTTTCGAAGTCTGCAGACATCAAAGCTGTTATTTAAAAAATGGTCTGTAACCAACTACGGCAGCTATCCAGGATTGTAAAACTGGAGTCCACAGGGACACCTTTCAGAGAACTGTAGGGAGGAGTATAGAAAAACTTACGGATGCACTAGGGAGTAGGACTTTCTCCCTCTCCACCCCACAGCTAACAAAGCACCTTGTTCAGGGAACATGTTTCTTGAAGATACTGACAAGGTGGCTCCAGAACTTCTAATTATGGACATTTTCCTTGGTCCCACACTAAGTTTGAAGCAAGAGAGACCAAGGTAAGACAGTCAAGTACTGCAGCTATGAAAAGAAAAGCAGGAAATCGGATTCTCTTCCCCTTTCTCCTGTGATCCTTGCAGAGTCACTGGAAACTGAAAAACAATGTAAATTTTTATTTTTCATAACTGATGGAAGGTGTGTCAACGAGTTGCGAGATGATATCACATTGGTGCCAACAGCACACTTTTCCACATTAAAATGAGAAAATGTAGCTGTGACAAGCTTTACACACTCCCTTAAAAGTCATTCTTGCCTCAATTAGATGGGTAAAGAGATATCCCATTTTTCATTTTTCTACTTCTTCCCTACCTCCACGAAACAGAAACACTGAGAAGTTCTTATCTAGCTTTAACAGTGGGAACCTGGACTCCTTATTTCAGGTTTTCTAAAGAGACAGGAGAGCAAACACAATATGTATTGCTCCCACTTTTGACTAAGTTGTATGACATCAGTTCTTCTGTATTGTTAGACACACCTAATACGTACAGAATTGCAATATTTCACATTACATACATGTAGATGAAAACAAAGGGTATTTCTCAAAGTTGTAATGCAAGATGAAGTAATTTCACATGTTCCAATCCCTCTACAAAACACCAATGCCTTACAACAACATCCCCTCCCAAATCCACTCCCTCTAATTCTCACCTCTGGTAAAGTAGAAATGTTGTTGTTCTCCAGGTTTAGTTCATCAAGTTCACTGCATTTCGCTAAAGACTTGGGAATTGCTGACAGCCTATTGTACCTCAGGCCAAGACGACTTAGACTGGACAGATTTCCTACAGGTAGGGAACAGTTATTAATATATCGTTAGAGTAACACAAAGGCACAGAACAAGCTTTGACTTCTGATTCTTCTGTTGTCTCACAGTCCACAATTCAAACTTTTCATACAGCGAAATCGAGCTATCATCCCAAAATAGGAGATTCACAGATTACAGTGCTTTCAAATGCTGAAGTCGACCATGCAGTAGAAGTACATTGTGCATATTACACATTCTTCTTAAGTCATGCATGATACTGTAAGCGAGCAAGGCCCGTGTCCTATTGTAGATGTCCTTCTATCCTGATCTTTCTACCAACAAACAACTCTATCATTTTCCAAATGTCCCCAAAATAACTTTTTTAAATTACAGATAGAAACATTCAAGGCCATGACTCATATTACCAGAACTTGGGCATACATCACATACACATACATCACACGGCTCTGGTCCTGGCAAACCCATTTTCTCTACGGGGAAAAAAAGCCTTTACCATCCTCCAAAAGCAATGAAGTCTTTAAGAAGTGATAGAACAAAAAAAAAAAAAAAAACCAACAGTTCCGAGTTTTCTGAATGATACTGAAGGAAAAGTCTGGAGGAAGTCCACAAAAATCTGGACACATAAAAATCTTACCGAATATTGCCAGATCAACAGTCCCAGTTGATATGTATTTCTGTCAGGAAAAAAAATCTTGACAAACTTGACATTTGAAAATTTCCCATTTGAAGTTCCTTTTACTCCAACCTCTAACGTCTAAAAAGTACTGACGACCAAAATCAACTGCTTAAGGATGTCTTCCAACTATATGGTACTGTCGCATTTAAGACCCTCTTGAAGTAAAACCTTCAACTTCACTGAAAAGGCAACTGGGAAGTAGTATGAAGAACAGTGCTTAGTCTTATGGCATATTCGTATGATTAGAAAACATGGAACCTTATGAACAGATTCACACAATCAGTCCCTTGCATTTGCTATTTTACACTCATTTTTACAACCACTTGCGGCACATTTGTTCTGCAAATTGAAGCACCAGAAAGACACATTAGAAAAGGAACATGATATTTAACAAACAGCAGCAAGAATAACCAGAACTAATTTAAAAATATGAAGGGAGCTTAACATGTCCAGTCTAACTACTCATAAAATGAAGGATATATTAATGTCTATACATATGTACTTATACAAAGGCCATTGGAACACAGCAAAGGAAGAAGCAAACGTGGTGTATGAAATATGCTTGGAAGCAAAGGATGAAACAAAATAAAAAGAAACGGAAAACGAAAATTAATACAAATGCTACAATAGGATCTGCTAGATAAAGAAAATGTCTCAAAGCAAGTGGCAAAGTACCTCTTTCTTGAACTTTTCCAGCCTGGTCAAAATACACTGTAAGAATGACTGGGTAGCTGGGAGCGTAGCTAATAAAAACTGGAAATTGGGAATGTTGTATGATTCACTGTAGTTACTAAAACGGAGATTGACAAGAGCAGTAAATACAAAAACAAACAAAACACACACACACACCCCCAAAAAAAAAGAACTGCAAACACAACCAACCCAAAACCCTATATATAACAAAAATTATCCAGGTCTTACAAATCAAGATATTGATCTGATAAATATCAGATATTTAGCTAACAAGCTTAGAAAAAAATTCACTTGGTTTTGTCAATAACAAAACAAAATTTAAAACAATAGGTAGTCACCCTGAGCTGCTTAACTAGTAGTATATGCCCATTAGGACTTTTATTTGTATTTTTTAAGTGCTTTCTTTCTAAGCAAGTATACAATTAGCTTTTGTAGAAGCAGCAATGTCAGTCTTCCCTTAACCAAAAATGGCATTTAAAATCCAGGGCTACCAACATTGCTTGCTCTCTCATCTTTTGAGGTTAAATCCTATAGTGCATATACACACTAAATTGGATCACTAAGACCCATTTTGATCCTACAATCAACTAGTATAAAAATGCACATTTGTAGATAATGTAGTTATTTCATGCCGCATTTGGTGAGATCTGGCATTGCTGGCTGTGTAGGAAACTGACCTCATTTCACACAATACACATCCCCTTGCAAGGTACCAAGATCATTAAGGATTCACCATTCTAGGAATGAACAAAGCACATCCTGACTGCATTTCTATGAATTGGTATATAACACTTACAAAACGAATGACAAACTTTACACAAAATAAGATATCAATCTACTGTTCTTTTTCATTACTTAAACCTTGAGCTAGATACTGATCTTGATTTTCCAGGGAGTCTCAAAGAGGATGAAGGGGGAACGGTTCTAGCAGACAGCATGATGCCAACTGTTGCTTAGCAATACGATGTCGCTATGCCAATGCCCAGATTGCAGGCACAGGTTGTATGTATATGGCTCTCGTCCTACCAGCAATGTGGCATTTCAGCAAAATGAAACAAGGCAGCCATTAGAGAGTGTCAAACTGTACCATAATTTTCCAGGAAAGAATGACACACGTTTGCTATCCTCATGACATTATCAGAAAGGAGGCACAAATAGCAGCTCTTAGTAATTTTTTCTTATTGTAACTAGCATTTCTCAATAGAAGTTTATCACTTTTTCTCCATTAGTTATTGTTCTCCTCCATGGGAAAGACATGCCACAGGTACAACAGAAGACATGTCCTGTGTGTACCACGCTCCTTGTCAGTGTTTTACACACCACAGCATGAAATACTGTTATTCCTGAGAACTGCAACAAAAGCAGCGAGATTTCAGCTGGAGCGCCCACCAGTGGCACCTCTCCCACTGCTCCTGGAAAGGCCGTCCTGCACCCAGCTGATGCAGGCAGTATGGGCCACCTTCTTATTTCAAGACAGAATTTATTTACAGCCAATTTATTGCCATTTAGTCTTGTGTCAACAAGACTTGGTTAGCTTTTCATCCTCATCAGAGTTCATATTCACACCTCATTGTGAAGGTATCACAGCGAGAAACTCTTACCAGCTTTCAACTTCACATGCTGGACAAGCTGGATCTCAGCCGCCTCTTCACAAAGCAGGATGATCTTGGAGGCTCAGCGTGTTAAAACTTCCTCCCTCCCCGTCTTTTTTTTTTTTTTTTTTTTTTTTTTTTTTTTTTTTTTTTTTTTTCGTGTNTTTTTTTTTTTTTTTTTTTAAGGAATGCCCAGAGTTTTAAACATGAGGAGGGTCAGATTTAATGCCCAGTACAATGATGTTAATATTGTCTCCCCAGTCCATAGGCCAGTCGCTGGGCAGCTGGCTAACACACTCAGGCCTCGCCTGCTCTCCAACCGCCAAGTGACAAACTCCATTTTAAACCGGAAATTGTTAAAAGTTCCTTGACAGCAGACGTTGCGCATTGCACAAACAAAAACGATCCCACCCACAGCTCCCCAAGCTCATGATTACCTAGCTGACACTCATATTCTGAGCCACTTTACACTGCCTACACTTATCTCCATCTTTTCCAGTTCACCTACTGTTTTCTGATATGGTACCATATTAGGTACTATGCCAACGTAGACGAGATGAGATGAGCTCAGAGGGCTGTGATTAGTGGTGCAGAGTCTAGTTGGAGACTGTAGCTAGTGGTGTTCCCCAGGGATCAGTACTGGGTCCAGTCTTGTTCAACATATTCATCAATGACCAGGATGAGGGGATAGAGGGTACCTTCATCAAGTTTGCTGATGACACAAAACTGGGAGGAGCGGCTGACACACCAGAAGGTTGCGCCACCATACAGCATGACCTAGACAGGGTAGAAAGTTTAGGAACTTAATGAAGTTCAACAAAGGCAAGTGTGGGGTCCTGCACCTAGGGAGGAATAACCCCATGCACCAGTACAGGTTAGGGGTCGATCTGCTGGAAAGCAGCTCTGCGGAGGAGGACCTGGGGGTCCTGGTCAACAACAAGTTGACTATGAGCCAGCAATGGGCCCTTGTGGCGAAGAAGGCCAATGGTCTCCTGGGCTACATTAAAGAGAGTGTGGCCAGCAGGTCAAGGGAGGTTATCCTCCCCCTCTACTCTGCCCTGATGAGGCCACAGCTGGAGTACTGTGTCCAGTTCTGGGCTCCCCATTTCAAGACAGACAAGGAACTACTGGAGAGAGTCCAGCGTATGGCTACAAAAATGATCAGGGGACTGGAGCATCTCTCTTATGAGTAAAGGCTGAGAGAACATGGGTCTGTTTTAGCCTGGAGAAGGCCGAGAGGTGAATTTATCAATGCTTATAAATCTCTAAAGGGCAGGCGTCAAGACGATGGGGCCAGGCTCTTTTCAGTGGTGCCCAGCAACAGGACAAGGGGCAACGGGCACAAACTGGAACAGGAAGTTCCAACTGAACAAGAGGAAAAACATCTTTACTTTAAGGGTGACAGAGCACTGGATCAGGCTGTGCAGAGAGGCTGGGGAGTCTCCTTCTCTGGAGATACTCAAAACCCAGCTGGACGTGATCCTGTTCAACCTGCTCTAAGTGAACCTGCTTTAGCAGAGGGGTTGGACTAGATGATCACTAGAGGTCCCTTCCAACCCCTACCATTCTGTGATTCTGGAACATGGTTAAGTCTAAGAAATAAGGCAAGGAAGGTAACAACTGATCATGATCAACTCAGTCAGGCAGTCATCAGGATCATTTGCAATTGTACTTTTGTCACTGAAACCATACTTCGGTGGTTCCTCTAAAACAGCCCCTCACAGGTAGAGTGACTCAGAAAATGCAGCACTAGATGTTCACGAATGTGAACAGTTTGGTAACCACAACTGAAAAGCAACTACTAGCAGAAAAAGCAACAAATAAATATCTTTCTGATGTGTTTTCTTGCAAAAACCCTTGTAAACTCAACTGCCCCATCCATCGGTACTTCTAAAAATACAATACTAAAACCTGGCTAAGCCCTAAGCTTATGCCAGACCTAAGAAAGTCAGTGAAAAAAATTGTTTTGGTTCAACTTTTGGTGTGAACAGTCACTCTTGGGAATCAGGTTTCACACAGCCACCTTGTTTCAGGTCCATTTTCTCACCAGCAAAGCATACGAATGCTGTCAGTGGGCTCCACTTTGCCCAGCTCTCATGTTTGAAGCAACATTAAGTGCAGAATTCATAATCACTTCACTGGAGTGACTGCACGTCTCTCTCGGGGTTAACTGTTTAATTTACACAGAAATTGATTAAAAATTACTTGGAAGCACACAAATCCAGAAACATGAAATTAAACTTGGTTACTATAAAAGGGGGTCTAAATAGATGGTTTAAATTAAATTCTTTATTAAAGGTATCTCAAAAATACTAGTCAAAGAAAAAACAGGTGTTTGTGAATCCCAGAATGAAGGGAAAACTGGAAATAGAGCTGAAAACCATGCTTACAAAACCACACTTTTTAGAAAGACCACCTGAAGTGCTTCTCCAAGTAGGAGCAATATATCGCTTTCTTAAATATTTCAAAATTAAGAGAAACAAGGTCTGGTATGTTGAATAATATAAAGAAACACAAATTCCTAATTCAAAGTCTTAACAGTGCTCTTTCTAAAGGGAGTGGGAAATGCTCTCTTCTTCTGAGATTTACCACACCTCTTCCTTTCCCTCCCTTAGTTAAAATAATCCTTCGAATTCCCTACCCTTAGATGAAGGGTCAATTACTTAGTGCAAAATATTACTGCATCACTACTAAAAGATGGAATAATTAGCCTATGTTATATAACTTAGTTCATCAAGCTAGTTTGCTCTCAGGATCGGTTGCTTTCTCCTAAATAAACCAGAAGCATCAAATCAATTTAAAATTTGTTCACTAGAGAAAACTCTTCTGCAGGTAGCGTTAAAAACACAAATTGCACGTACGAGCTGTGCACATCAAAACCCCCTGAGATTATAATCAAAAGTATACGTGAACCTCAGCATGCAACAGATCATTGCAAGAACTTCCTGCAAACAACACAGCACTAGTAAGTATTTCTGATGGTCTAACTGCTATAAATATGCTTAGATTTTGATTTGACTAAACTTTCCACACAATGAATAGCCACCTATCAAAGAACATGTTTTACATGACCACACATTATTTCAATAGAGTGCAGTGCACTGAATTCACTAAGGGATCTTCTTCTATGGAAGATTGCTGGTTTGCATACAAAAGGTACCAAATGTCTCTTTCTAAAAAATAGAAAGCAAGAGGTACACCCAAAATTAATTTTAAAAGTTTTTTTTTTTTTAAATCTAACTTGATGTCACTTTTTAAAAAACATACATGAATTAGCTTAATGCAACACATCTCATTAATCTTGTAGTGAGAATGACAAAGATGACAATATGGAATAAAAAGTCAAAAGAGGTTCAATGAGTACGTTACAAAGCAGGTGGGACCTAAGGGCCTTAAAAGAGTTGAAAACTGTATAGGAGAGACTAGACAAGGTAGGGATGGCCAGCTATGGATAGAGGTTAAACATTGGGTTCAAATATTTCAGCAGTGCTGCTAGCCTAAAATAGCCATAAGTCAGAAGATGCCTATACCACACTTTGTACTTACTATATATTAGTTTTTCCCGATGTCAGCCATACTCCATGACAACAGTTGAACAGTTTCACAGATTTTTAGGTGAAAGGAGCTGTTGACATGTTTAATCTAATCTCTTGTCAGAAAGCAAACCATTTCCCCAGTAGCTGTAGGCTAAAATGAAAGGCTTCAGATAAACCATTTTAACCTTCAGTTGCATTCCACGAATAAAGATGATGTCTGCCAATGTCCAGCACTGTGGCAGCGTGAAATGACTGGTCCGGCAAGACATCCTGAAGATGATCTCAGTGAGCATGTTACAGAGGAAAGCAGAAGAAAATCCCACAGTCATTACTCACCTGAGCTGGGGGCAACTGCTTCCTAAACCAAAGCCTACAGATTCGTATGAATGTAAACTCATGTCACGAATCAATCATCTGAGAGAAGTCAAATCCTTTCTACAGCCTGCAGGGATGGAACATGCCTAATCTTTAATATGCTCTGGCTAAAGGCTGATGGTTTAGGAAAACTCGGAATGGGGACAGAAAGATGATGGGGGTGGGAGGGCAACCACTCCAGAAAACTGTAGAAGAGAAGATAAGAGAATCCCTCCTGATCATTGCTACCAACTACCAAAGCCAAAGCATGAAATGTAATGATACTCTTCCAAATACAAAGGTATAGTTGAACACAACACAAAGCTTGACTTATGAACTCTGGATTTTACTCGTTTAACAGTTAGCGATTTTTAGTGTATTTTAACTTTTCTTTCCAGCCACCAATACTTCCTGATATATCAGGCCACTGTAGGAGGCAGATTCAGACTCAAAAATCACAAGGTCAGCAGGGTCCAACATTTTTTGTCCTGCTCAGACCAAAGAGCATTAACATCCTTATACAAAGTCTAGGAATTTTTCTAAAATATGTTATCTTTTAGAAAGCTATTTAACATAAATTTAGAATTAATCTCTACCACCCTTACTGCTTTAAATGCCATTTGAAGAGAATAAAGAGATTCCTCTCTATTTTCAGTCTAACAGTATCAACCAAATACAGGTTTTCCCTCATTATTTCAAAATTAAGGCTAAAGCATGGCCATGTCAGCAGTTACTTGTTTTTCAACTCTGATTCAAGACCATAGTCACTGCTTACAGCAAATGTGTGAAAGACGCATGCAAGGTGCTGGCAAAACATGAGTGACAGAGCCTCGAGTATCTGACATGCACCACACACAACCCCTGCACAAGTCCAGGGAGCGCAAACTCTAACTGACATGTTTCTGAAACTGTCTAAGCTATGAAAATTCAACTGCATTTAACACGCATTCATCAAAATGCATGTAACTAATAGACCTGCTTGCCTCAACTCTGATGTGTTCCTTTGAATCACCCTTCCCTCATGCCTGCTTCTTACATAAAGAAAGTAAGATTATGGGCTTTTTCTTTCTGCAGTATATAAATCATTCCAGAAATGCTGAGCTGGCATTATAATATATCTGTACATATTGGTCTCCACATCTAATTAGTGTGCGATGATATGTACATTCACTAAAAGAAACTGTCCCTATCCTAGTCTTACCAGGAAGGATATCCAACCAAAATACAAAATAAAAAAATATTTTCTTAAATACACATCAAATCAATAAACTCAAATTAAAAAGCCAATAGAAGCTAGCCTAACTTTTACAGAAAAACAGTACATATGTATTTAACTATATCGGGCTTGCATTGAAGATTTATGTAGTAAAACAAAAAAGGGAAGTTATAATTAGCTGAAAATGATACAAAAATACAAAAACACTTCCCATTGCAACAGAGTCAGAAGCAACAATTGGGACTTATTTTGGGCAATCAGTGAAAGTGTTGCATTTTATTCAATTCATACTTCATACAGTATCACAAAGCAAATGAAATTTATTTCATTTAATTTTTCATTGGTAGTCTTATTTTCTTTTTCAATTGACTATTTAAAACCTTTCTGTGAAGTTAAAGACATATAAATGTAAATCACATTGTAAGAATGGTTTATACCTAACTGGCAATGCAGAAAAAAAACATTAACCTTTCCTGAGTGATAGACGTGTTTAATTTTTTCAGTCTACCCCACTATACAGAGTAAACATATACAATGTATAACACATGAATATACATTTATAATTTTGGCTAATCAAGCAATGTGACAATTATTGCACTCAGACCAGAGATCCACCTAGTATCTTCTCTTTGGAAGAAAAAGCCCAACAGCAGATACTAAGAGAAGAACCTAAGAAAAGGAACACAAGAAAAGCACACCCTGAAACTTCCCCAGGAGCTGGGGGAAGATTTAATAGCGTGTGGCTCAGTGACTTCCCGAATTTAGCAGCAACTGATAGATTTTTCTTCTGCATAGTTGTCACGTTGCCTCGTGAGCTTTTAGCATCTACCAGCAACCTGTGTGAACACCGAAACCTAAGTGTTTCTTACCCATCGCATGCAGTACAGTCTGCTTTTAACTCATTTGAGGTCGACAGCTCACAGCTTTGCTTCATCCCTCCCATTCTGCCGATGGAGGAGGCAGTAAGCAGTCACTTCCTACTTACTGTCTCCTGCCACTCACTATTTTCTGGCCAATTTCACTGCTTTACATTTACTAAGTCTAGAATTGAAGCCAACCAAGAACCAGAAGCTTTATTCCCTTTATGAGACCACTATGAGAACTAGAAAAGTCTTATAATAACCTGAAAATAAGAACAAAAGAGTGGGAGCCACTGCTTTCCACCAGATAAAGAAAAGGCCAAGCTTATTGCGACTGCTCAAATTAGCAAAATCTAATTAAAAGTTTTCATTAACAGCACAGTCCAAGAACAAAACCTTAGACAAAGCACTGAACGCTCACCAGATCTCCCCATGTGAGCTCATGGAAATGGGCTTGATCCTGCTAAGTACTGAATGCTCACAGACCAAAGCACTAGGTCACCTGCTTAAATCTTAAGAATATGAATATTGCCATCAAAGCTGGAGCAAGAACCTATGCACTTTGCTCCACCATAGCGGCAAGTAATTAGTAACATCAAACCCATCAGTCTCGTATGAAGATCACCCCAAGCACCAAGGGAGCTGCAGGTCCTCTGCTGGGTCTCATCAGGTCCAGCGCATTAGTCAAATGTTTCAGAACAAGACTTCTCTGTTTTTTGCTAAGCCTACTAAACTTAAAATGCCATTTTGAAGTAGTTCCACTTTTTTACAGAAATAATCTTCACTAGGACTTCTAGGGACCACAATTTGTATAACCTGAGCTTTACCAATTACATACGGCCAGTTCTGGTCATGAGGCTTCACATTTTCTCAACTATATGTTTTAAAAGTACAACAGTGCTCTCAGAGGTACCCTAGGGCTAAACGGGTTAGAAGCCTAGTTTGTAGCACAATTTCAACCAGCAAAAGTGGCAAAACTACTCCACGTAATATTGGCTTTCATGAGAGTTGTGCTTTCAGCTTCTGAGCTAATGTGCTGCAGCGAAGGGCAGGAATATAGTGCAGGGCTCTGAATCTGCCTCTCATTTTCCTAACCATCTCTTAGGAACAGTGCCATGTCAGACACTGGAAATTGTGTCCAGTGATGGAATTTTTTGTGCTTTTAAAGCATCATTTTGGAACATTTACAACTGACTATTCTTCTTCTTATTAAAACGTCTGTTGCCTTAAATGTCCATGAATATGGCACACTTGACTATAATCAAACTACACATGTAAACACACAAAACTACAAAATTACAAAACACACAAAGAATCTGATTTTTTTTTTAAAGCTGTAATTCTGTTTCTGTTGAATTTCTCTCTCAAATAAGTGTTTCTGTGCTTTTAAACAAGAAATTGTGAACACATTTGTCCAGAATGATAAAATTAAAAGTTCAAAGAGGGAACACTCACAATGTGGTATTTGCAGCACAAAATTTTCTAAGCTAGCTTGTAATCCAAAGAAATTCTTTACTCCACCCAAAATTTGCTTTCTCTCTGTCTCAAAAGTCCAATTACTGTTATTAACATAAATGGTACGTTCTTCCATCTTCTTTTATATATCTTTTGGACATTAGTGAGCCAGCTAAGTATACAGAGATAAGACACTGTGTAAATAAAAGTAGATCATAATTCCCCACCCCCCCAAAAAAAACCCAAACCCAAACATGGGGGTGAGGGGGGAAATCTGCAATTAAAACACTAAGCAGCTAAGATCCCACTATGATTTTGATTCTAGACTTGAGACTCTTGGAATGTGCTAAGCTGTTCCACAAAGCTCATTTTTCTTACAGGAAGTGATCTAATATACAAAGTACTTTACAATTTTCAATCAAGAGAAATACAGATATGAATGTATTAAGCCAGTATCTATGAAGCGAGACATTAGGTCACTTCCTGACAACTAATATCTAAAATCGACATTTGTTACTGCACGAAAGCGTGCTTATAAAGCGTTAGTTGAAACAAGAACTTTGTATTTTTACAGAGTGGGTATATTGGCTCTGCTACCTCTGTAATCGCTGCTGATGCATAATCCCTTCCCTGCCACTCCCCTGCGCGTCACCCTCCAACATCCCTCCCTCGCAGCTCCGCCGCATTTCAGTACAGCCCTCTTAGTTAGAAAACAAGCCTTTTTCCTTTTTTATTTTTTTATTGGCAGGTCCAAAAATCTGTCTGTGGTAACACCAAAACTTGGTTAGATAGTCCAGCAGTCAATTTAAGAAGCATTTTGCAAGGATTTTGGCTGGGGGAAGGAGGGCAGCGGTCCTTTTTGAGGTGAGGAAGAAATAGAAAAGGAAGGGGGCTGTTTGTTTTTCAGAGCAGCTTGACAAAAACATCCCTCTCAAGAAAAAAAACAGGCCTCCATTAAAAGGGTGTCGGTGGGGGAGGAGGGGACAGACCTGGCAGTAATGGAAAGTCTGTTCCATAACAGAAGGCTCATAGTACATTAAATATTTATAACGAGCAAATATGCTTGGTCTTTTTTGTAAGCGGTCTGCGACCCCCCACCTCAGTTTGACTGGACCGGGAAAACATTAACAGCACTTATATATTAAGTGTAGTGAAACTACACACTGGCAGTGTGTAAGTGTTGCAAGAAAAGCCAGTTGTGCCCAGCACCAGGTAGATGTCCACGGGTAGGGCAAGAGACAGAAAGAGGAGCGAGAGCTGGGGAGGCTGGAAGGGCCGTGCCACAGCCCTGCCAGGCCGCCACGCGCCATTTACTCGCTGGGTTTTTCTCAGTACTCAAAGTCTCTCGCTGAACAACCCTAACCACAAAGCAAGCTGTAATCTCAAAATCAAGCCGCAACTTGCTTTAATGTTGAACCAAAACTGCGATGACTAAGAAATAAAGCCAGTGTTGCTGAACTGGCTACGGCTGCCTTTTCTGTAACATGCATAAATGTAGGTTGATCATTATCATTTAAGCTGGAGTTTAAACATTTTCCCTTCAGTATTCAGCTCTGGCTGTTTGCGAACGATATGTGGCACAAACACCAATGTCTGATTTTAAGGTTTTACTCTAAACAGAAATGCTTAGCTACTACAGGTTGGTCAATACAAACGACAGGTATTTTCCACTGGAGCAAAAACTGAACCAGTGTAAGGTTAAAGATGTGATGGCGCACTGCTGCCTCTTACCATTATACATCTGTCTTTGGTGGTTGGCTGAGCTTTAGAGCATTGATATTCAGCTCAGATAAGCACGTAAAGAGACAGCTATATACATTTAAAAATAAGTAACTTCAAAAAACTATAAAGATACTGCAACGGAAAAACAAAGCAAAGCAAATGGGCAGAAATCCAGTCCAACCAGGTATGAACCTGACTCAGTACAAGCCACCTAAGCTTACAACAACTTTCTGAAGAAATAGATGAGCCCAAACTCTCTTGATTGCATAGTCAGCAATTTCCTATCTATCAGAAATGACTTAGCTGCCTAAGTAACGTTGTGCCTCACCTACCCAAAGACCTTTCCCTGTAAGCACAGTCTTGCAGCATATTATAAGTGAGATTTTTGTGGTCCTTTGAGAAGCTCAGTGACTGCCAATCAATAAACAACTCAGTAAATCGTACTACTTTTCTGCACAAAAATCAACAATAGTGGTCTATAAGCCCTGACAATGGAAATCTCACACTTGCTTAGAGAATTTTTCCCATAATTAGCAGTTCATCCAGAGAACTCAGTTCCTAAATACAACATGTACACTACACATAAAATTTATTTAAAACAACTTTCAATAAGAGTTACAAAATAGCTACAAAAATAAAGGCTGTGCTTATGAATTGTGTAAGTTAGATGCAAATTCCAGCTGCAACGGGATCTCCAGAGTTTAAAAATATCATCAATCCAGGAAGGAAGTTTAGCTCCAGTGGATACTTCATCAATGTAAACTCTGTTCAGGTCAAACTTTCTAAACAAAAAGCCACAGTAGCTCTACACTCAATAATTTACTGCTAGAAGAAAAGCTGGGGTGTTTTTAAGTGGCTCCTCACTCTTCTGCTCATTCACTTTACTATGCGTTAAGTACATAGACAAAATGTTCAATATAAATATTGTTTAAGTGATAATGTTCATTCTTCTCAGTATGTTCTGGTGACAAGTAAGAGCTTAAAATCATGATGGCCTTGTTTTTTGTCTTTTTTAATCACAGCATGCATCTTTCTCTGCCATCTGTTTAAAACTGATTTAATTAACTAGGAAAAGTCATATTTTGTTGTTTCAACCTATTTGAGATTCTGAAACCAGCCAGGACAGTGTTTATTTCATTCTTATTTCCAATCTAAGTTGCAAATCCTCTGTATGTTATCACATTAGAACATGGACTTTGTGGACTTAAAAGTTTTTTCAGTCATTCTGTGGAAAAGCATAAAATACAAAGAATTCATTTAAAATCATTATCATTTTAGTTCTACTTTTCTTTAACCAAAGACGTAAGTTAAAACTATCTGCCAAAGTATTACAATTCAACTAAGAGTCTTCTAGCCTTCTATTCCTTTATATGCTCAGTTTCAGTTTATTTATAGCCACAGAACACCTTAAATCAGAGTCAGAAGTGACGGCGTCTTTTCCCCTTCTAACTCTCGTTCTTAGAAGATGCGGCACTCTGCAGCACAGGTAGATTTAATAATGTAATTCAGAAAGCTAGAAACTACATTTAAGGTAACACACACACCTTGCTTTTGATCTCAAGTGTGGAGCTGCCCTGAGCTAAACACCAGTCATTCTACACTCACCAACCAAATACTCCTTCTTAAATTTGTTCCTCTTACTGAACATTTTGAAATAGTGATTTATTTTCTCTTCTCCAGCCTCTTCACATACCTATGGTTTCTGGCAGGTCCAAGAGCTCATTGTGCTGCAAGTCCAGGTTGGTGATCTGCGTGCAGCTTCCAATCTCTTCTGGAAGATGTTCAAGCTGATTGTGCGCTACATCCAGCGTTATGAGGTTACACAACTCACCTAAAAAGCACACAGGAAAAGCAAAACATCAAGTTCTTTAGTGTACAGCTCTAGACACTGACTTCCACACAGAAATTAATAGAATCAGACAGATTTGGGGACACTCTGAAAAAAGCTATGGCTACCATGAAGTTATACACATAAAATAAGGCATTGCAGGATCATAATTTCATCAGTCAGATCTAAAACCTGATCAACCATTTTTAAAAACTCAGATAAAGTTTTTATAGATCCTCTGAAGATATCTTACTTATTTATTGATTTTCTTCTGACAGTTCAAGCTGTGGAATAAGAGCACAAAACCTGTACCTCATACTTGTTTCAGGCTGACCAGAAGTTTAAAACATCACGGAGTAAGTGGATTGTATTGCATTTTGAGAAATCAAGATGTGTTTTTATACCATGAATTGCTTTCAGGCACAAAATCAACAATTAAGAGACAGAAAAATTATTTGGCTGACAACCTACATAATCCACCCAAAGGGCTGAGCACTATTTTGAATCATTTTTAGTCATCACAAAAAAGGCAGCATATGATAAGTGAACTGTAAACCTATTTGCATATATAAAATATAATAATATGTGTAAACAGAGCTATAGCAAATAAGTGTTTGAAATAAAAGGTTTATCTGTTAAGCCTTAAAAAAGATTAGACTTGCTTAGAGTTTAGGGCTACTTTACATTGAACTGCTTCGTTCCTGATATTTACACATTAATTTAAAAGTACAGGTAGGCACAACTGTCTACATACAGTAGTTTCACCTTTTTTAATGACAAACATAGTATGTTCTGACTAATAGCTTGTTGGGTTTAAAAAAAAAAAAGCGTGTGCATAAATACAGGTGTACGCGTTCACATTTTTTGCATCTGATGGAGGTGAAATTAATGCAAATTATTTGAACAGCTTCAACTCTATCCAGTAAAGATGAGGTCACTGTATTTGTGTATAAGAGCATGACTCAGTGAGTAACAAATTTGGAAGAGTAGCAAATTCCTTCTGAGGAGTGAACATCTATTTTTAAGCTTCAGTGTTTCATCTTTGACACAATCCTTAAAGGATTTTCCCACAGGCCTGCAGGACAAGCTTGAGCAAGTTCTGACATGTAAACTGTCTAACCATTAAATCAGCAGATAATCACAAATAGCGATTTAATAAATTGTAAAATATTTATGAATTCAGACTCTATTCAGTTGCATGTGTCATGTAGCCACATACTTAACTATGTATCCTGAAACAGTTGTGAAAGGCCAGAAAAAAACAAACAAACAAACAAACAAAAAAAAAAAAAAAAAAAAAAAAAAAAAAAAAAAAAAAAAAAAACAGCCAACCCCAACAGCTTCATCGTTCCGTTTTTCTTAGATTGTTAACATATAACTGATCTTATTTCCTGCATTTATTAACCCAAGTTGGGATGTTTTTCAGAAACTAGGCAGCTGGAAATGTAACGGCAGTGCTTAAGCAGCTCCTCCATCACTGTGTATTTGTCCCCTCTCTGAAGTCAGCATTCAAGTGTATTCCAGGCAACCAGAGTCAATAGTCAAACACGCTGTATCCAGCACCGCATAAACCACACACTTCAATGCCATTAATATGCAACAAAGCAAATTTAAGATAAAACTGAGCAAGAGTTAATGTTCTGTGGTAGGAGTGTCTTTTTGTTACTCATGAAAACAAGTGGGCAAAGTGTAGAAGGCAATAGAAGAAGGAAGAAAAGCTTGAGGAAGACTTCAAAAACCCTTCCTCTAAACAAACAAAAAAAGAACCCCACAAATCTTTACTGAGATAACTCAAGAACCTTCGCACACTTTGGGGCAGTAGTTTTCACTTCATGATTGCTGTTTTCATTTGTTTTCACTTCAGACCTAAAGCAATGATGTCAAATTTGAAATGTGGCATAAATTTCATTTCATCACACTGATTTCTCATTTACTTGACTCTTCCCACTCTACATCTGCTGAAGTCGAAGAAAGACTTGGGTTTTTGCAGCAACATTTGCTGCACTTCATTTTTGCACCTGCTGAAAACTTTGACAACAGCCAGCTACGTGTTTGAAACAAACATCTCACTAGCTAATTCTGGAGTGGGAAAAAAAAGAAAAGCGATACCCATGTTTATTTAGCCAATTAAGGGCAAGCTAACACTTTGGTTTAAATTGGATATCCGTGCTTAATATTGTTATATTAAAGATGCAGGCATTATTTTTAAAAGCAACACTGGTAAGCATTTAATAAAAATTTTGCATGTTAAAACAGGTTGAGGCCTGCCCAAAAAAATTTTAGACTTAGAGCAGAAATCAAGCGAAAGTTAAAGCCCGGTGACTTAAGGAAAGCAATTTCAAGAGATATTATAATATTCAGCTTTTAGTTCACATTGCTCAGTAAGAAATCTTGCTCTTGGGTGTAATAATACACATGGTTTGACAGCATCTCGCCAAAATGTTCTTTTTCCCCCTCTAAGGGCACAAGGAGAGGGGAGGTGAAGTTCTCTTGGCACTGTTCAGTGCTCTAACTTGGACTGTTAAGATACAACACAGAGAATGTGCAAGTCAACGAAAAGCACTCAAGGTACATTTCTCCTGTTGTTTTCCGTGACATATTAAAAAAATCCTTACATCCAACATGCTTAACAAGGTGAAAAATGTTTAGGTGATGCGGTAGAGGCTCGTCTTCACATGCAAAGGCACAGAGGACCAGCAGTAGCTGGGAGAACCCAAATACTCACTGTGCTGTCCCAGGAGAGCCACCAGTCGCGTGGCCAGTGTGAGACCCACCACAGTGAGTAAATGGAAAGGCTCTCCAGAGCACCTTGCAGACCGAGGGCTGTTACTGCATACGGGGCTTCAACACCTACTATGAGGTGCAAGGAGAGCAACTTGGGATGGTGAGAGTTGCTATGGGATCTTTAGGGAGCGGAAAAGGGAAGAATCAATATGGTTTAGGAAGGACAAGTGTGGGAAAATACATACGTAAATAGAAGGGTCCAGTCTTTTACAAACCAATGCTGGTCACGCCCTGTGCCCCATCAGCACCCTCTGCCCTGTCTTCTCCTTACACTCTCATTATTTTCCTGGATGAGGGGCTCTCTCTTCTGAGTGCATGGAGATCTGAGTACCACCAACACTGCAGTTGATGTGACCAGTGCTACTTAAAACATCTCGGCACCTGGGACCAGAACCACTCTGGGCACATAGAGCGTGCTGCCACCACCAGGCCAGCAGCTAAAGAACAGGGGCAGATCTTTCGCCAGCCAAGTGACAGCAGCGATTTACCCCATGAATGGACGCACTGTGCATTGCACTGCTGTACAACAGCAGCTCTTTCAAAAACTATGCCAGGATAAACACATGGCATAAACAACTGATACAACAAATAATGATCTGCAAGAACAAAGAGGCACCAAACTTCAGGCCATCTGCACAATGCTGCTCCTAGGAGCAGATGTAAAGCCAACTTGTTTCAGTGATGGAAAGCGTCCTTATTGTCTGAACAGTGGCAACTGTATTGAAGGAAATGCTTCTCAAAAAAGGTGAAAATAAGTTTCCGCAAGATACAACTGAAGCCTGGCATTTTTGCTTGGCCAGGATAAGAAGCATATGTCAAAATAAAAAAGAAAGTTTTCCTAAAAGAAAGATTTGCTCAAGTACAATGAGAAAAAACAGCTAATGAGCAAGGAGCTCATGATCTCGTTCATATTAAAAGAATAAACATTTGCTCTTTTCTGTTGTACTACATAAACTTTGCTGAAACAGGTTCGTATCTTAATCAATTTAACAGAACTACACCAGCTAGAAAAGCACTGCAGCTTGGAATCAGCCTTACCCAGAAAGCAGTTTACTGAGGAAAACCCCATTCCAGTTCACTACGTGGACAACTCCAGCATCACTTCACCAAAGGACTGTTTGAACACCTGAAAACACTGGAGCAAGGCAAGCACTGCTTCAGGGAAATGCTAATCACAGGTAAAATGAACTAATTCTTTTCACCCCAAGTAATGTCCAAAACAGACAAATGTTAAGCTCACAGTAGTGAATAAATGATTCTCTATGGGCTACTTGCAACTGCACTGAAGGGACAAGCATCCTCAGGTCAATTAAAAAATAAACTAGAAAGGTGCTGGGGTTTGGGGTTAGCTGTTTGGTTTTTGTTGGGGGGGGTGTGCTTTTTTTCTTTTTTAAATATTATATTGCACTATAATTGCAAAGGAAAAAAAACAAATGAAGCTCAAAGTCTGCCAAGAAAGCAGACAGAAATTGCATGTACTAGCTGGCTTGACAACAAAAGATTTTAAAGTAAGAAGTAATGCCCATATGAAATACATAAAGCAGTTTCTCTATAAATAAACTTCACAAA
Source organism: Ibidorhyncha struthersii (assembly GCA_013398815.1). Taxonomy (NCBI): domain Eukaryota; kingdom Metazoa; phylum Chordata; class Aves; order Charadriiformes; family Charadriidae; genus Ibidorhyncha; species Ibidorhyncha struthersii. Next base: position 104,177 of record VZSZ01005782.1, read on the forward strand.
ACGGTTAGTAACACCATAGTATGTAGTTTTTAAAGACTTTTATTTTAAAAGGTTCTACAAGATAAAAATTTCAGGTGATTCACACACATTTTTCACACAAGATTGTTTGTGAAGACTCCCAACTACCTTCCAGTTAAAAACATTGTTAAAAATACAGCTAAGTATACATCTCAGCAATCCTTAAAAAAGGTGGGGTGAGCAATCACCTCTCTGTTGTTCTCATATGCAGGGAGACTAAATGTTATAGTATGACAAAGCTAAATATACCTGCTGAAAAAACCCAGCATTATGAAATGACTAATATTTTCTGCATAATGAGGCAGAATTATAGTCCCATGACATGGCCAAACTTGAAAGCCTGTTATGACAAGAGGACCAAGTTACATGCTCTGACTTACATAACTTTGAAAATTCTTCTTGGCTATTTAAAAAACAAAATATGGCTTCACTAACAAAATATAAAAGTACACACAAATTAACAGTCATATAGGGAGAGAGTGTAGGTCAATAGCAAAGAGGCTTCAGTGTCTCCTACCACTAATTCACTCAGTGGGCAACACTCTTGGACAGCAAACACAAATTGTAATATAGCCCGTTTTCCACTGGATTAACTCCGTGCCTGCCCATGCTTAAGCAGATTGAAAATTATGAAATCCTTCACGACATGATAAATCCTGGGCCAGATGACATAGCAAGAGGATCAAGACTCTTATGGAAAGTACAAGGAAGAGGAGAATGCAAATATTAGTGAGACTTCAGGCTGGTGTGTCAGAACACTGGTGGTAAACTAATTTCTAAAGAATAATTATCTGAAATCAGCAATGCTGGGAACAAGTTACAAATAGTTCCCATAACTTTGGTAGTTATTCATGTCTCACTAGGTTCTCTGCTGGCAGAAAAAAAAAAAAAAAAAGAATAAAAAAAAAGGCAAAAGAATTTTTAGCCTGTCTATAATTTTGGGGATAAGTGTCCTGATTTTAGGAAAAAATGCAAAATGCTTTTACAGTTTCCGAATCTTTTCCCTCTCTCTGAGATTCGAGAACATGACTGTAACAGACAGCCTGAACCTTTTGCTGTGCATTACCAATTGCCCAAACGAACAGTTAAGCAGTCAGAGCTATTTTGAATTATTACTGAACAACTAACAGGAGTTACTGAGTAGAAAGAATGCAATTTTAATATGGTCACGAGTGACTTATGTACCAAAGTTAAAATATTCATGTAAGTAAGAAATAAGAACAGCTAAATATTTAGAATTTGCAGAATGTGCAACAGGATCTAGTTATGGGAACCACTCAAAAACACAGAAGCTAAGCGCAACTGAAAAGACTCAAAATCTGGTCTAAAACAAGCTTCAACAAGACACAACAGCAAAACACTTTTTATTCATGGTTTATAACTGAAAGTAACAAAATAAATAAAATGAAAAACATGTTCAAACAACATTTTAAACATGTGAAACATGTAGAAGAAACTGTCTTAGCAAGGGCTCAAGGCAGGATTTAAGCTGGGCAGTAGAATAAACCAGCAGGAGCCTCATGAACTGCCAAGACAAATGTGAAGTCTTGCACCTAGCATGGAATAACCCTGTAAAGCGGTACAGCCTCACACCAGCTGGTGAGGAAACAGCTCTGCAGGGAAGGACCAGGGGATCCTGGTGAAGCTGAATCTGGGGTCACATCTTGGATCCCGTCCATTCTGAGTGTGGAACAAGTGTGCTTGCTCTCAAATAATAAAGGCTAACCACCTACCAGGCAAGGGTAGTCTGAGAGAAGTAATTGTTTCCCTCTGTTCAGCACTTATGAAAGTATTCAAACAGTTAAAATAGTTGCAGCATTGATATTAAAAAAAAAAAAAAAGAAAAAAAAAAAGAAAAAAGCTGGACTTCTAACAAGCTGTCAGTATTTACTGGAATTACACTTGGGGCATCATCCCAATAAAAGGGATCAAAAAGGCAGGACTACTTAATCATTATCCTAAAGCCAGTCTGCAGAAAATGTAATCAGGAGGAATTTGACTAGCTGACAAGACGAAACTTCACAGGAATCAGAACCCAGACACCAAAGCTGAAGCCAGCCAAAATCCAGTTCTTCACCCTTCCTGCAGCTCCAGAAACCAACCAGAACTGTGTCAAGTAAGCAGTCATTTTCTCTGACTTCCAGAGAGCAGCACACAGGTATCAGTGCCTATATTTATGCCACTTCTGTTCACAGCTTCATGCTTTCATCATATTAGAATACCAAAATATTCTCAACTGCTGTGTTTGCAGACATTAGCATGCCAGCTATGCCCAGGAACACAACTTGGTTTCCTTCAAACTGCTGAAACAGAAGAAAGGGTTCTTAGATACAAATAATGTAAAGAAGTAGTTCCCTGTATTGCCAGGTCTGCTAAAAAGGGGGAAATGAAATTCAGAGCATCGCTGAAAAGCTTTGCAACTAACAAGTCATTTAATAAGCAGGCACTATATTCAGTATGGAGCGAATAGACATGAACTGATGCAGCTGCACACATCTGGTTTGCTGTCTGTGCTACTGCAAACCAAACAGGTGCAAGTGTTATGAAAAAGAGTTTCAAAGTAGTGAAGAAACCACAGATGATCTAAATATTGGGTAGATGGGGGAAGGGAAGAACAGAAGAGAGTCTCAGAGACATTCCAAGTCTGGTGTAGGCAGATTCCCTGAATTACAATCTAAAAATATTTCCCTTGCAGAACAGCCCTGACCAGATTCTCCATCAAATAAGAGTTGCATTCACAGGCAACAAACACAATATTTGGAGTCTTAAGAAACTTGCAGAAACTATGCAAATGTAATTTCAACCATGTTGACAATACTATTTCCATTTGAGCTGTGTGTGCTGAGAAGACAAAGACACCCAAAACTGGTACAAGATGCAACCTTGTCTTCGCAAAGAAAACATTATCAACTTGATTGTGCAAAACAATTACTTCAACACAACATGGAGGACTACAATAAAACTCTCGATACAAGAAATGCAAAAGGCTTGCTTAAGTAACAGCCTGCAAATTGAAGCATTTGCTTGGCCTCATCCCAAGACAGTTCCTCTGGTTTTCATCCTTCTCGTGCTGACTCTCTGACTCACCAAAGCATTCGCATTCTTTCATTCTAATCTTCAACTTTTTGATCTCAGTGGAATGGACAATTTACCAGATATGGCGATGAAGCTGGAGTCCACCTTTCCACCTTGTGAACTCATTTCCACAATTATCCCTCCAGACTGTGTTGTGGCAAAGCTTCCACATGGAAACCTTTCTGTTAAGGTTTTATTTCAGCGATGCCATCGGAGATTCAACAGCCAAGTGAACAGATAAATTCTGCTTTTGCACTTGGTATTTATATATATTGAACATCTGCATAACAGTGACTTTTTGGTCAAGAACAACGTTCAAAGAAAACTTGTGAACCTTGCTAAGGATGCAAAGCATTTGTAGGAGTTTAAAGGAAAAAATGGTAAAGTCCTTGGAAGAGGAGTCCACTGACAATTAGTAAAGAGACAAACTGCACCAGACTCAGGAAATCCCTGATATGAAAGTAGCTGGATCCAGGAAAGGAGTCAGGTTAAGCCTCATATATACACTTACCCTGTTTTTATGCAGACTTTGCTTAGGACTGCAGTCAGAAGCAAGACAGTGGAAAAGATACACTCTGAAAATTTATCACCACTGTTAGGTAGGATTCAATTTATAAGACAGACTAGGTTCACAGAGAACAACACAGAGTAGTTTTGCCGTAAAGAAAGTTGCATCAATGAATTCTCACCACTATACATAAAAACATAAAAAATTGCTTCAGGAAGGTGGGGCTGAGGTGATGCTACGAGGACTCCAATAAATTGCACAGGGTTTTGTGGAACAAGACATAGAAAGCAGGGGGGTAAAGGAAAGATTCTGAAAATACAGTCAGATGCATTTTCAATGCCTCTCTGCAGACAGTAATCCATCCTTTTTCAAACCACTTGCAGTGCACTTTTCACATGCTTTTATATGACACGAGCAATCCTACCTGTGAGGTTTCACAAGTGAGCTGCAGCGAGCCAAGCTGACTGAACACCTCAGTGTGGGCAAAAGTAGCGGTCCTGCTCTCCCTGTTCCAGTTCATGCTCTCCCATTCCTCCTCCTACACCAGTATTGTCTGAAACTTCACTGATTTCAACTAATTAAAGTAATAGACAACAAAAGTAGCTAAACCACGAATATTATTCTATTAGTTTAGTGAGATAAATCAGCTCACCAAGGAACAGCTCAGATGAAGGAGGCAGGAGGACTGAGCAGCTGGGAAGCTGTGGGGATGGGAGCGGATACTGCTTCATTCAGCATCATGAAGCTGTTACACATCAGCACAGCCATTTCATGAAAACACACCCTAATTCAGCTACTCTTGACGACAGCTTTTGGCTAAACATGCAAAAAAAAAAAAATGGATTAAAGAAAACCACCTCAAAATATGCTTTCAGTTAAATGGATTTTAATTTTTTTTTCAAACAAATTATTTACATTTGAAAATGCAACAATGCATATCAAGACCTCAACTTACTATGCAGTTTATTAAAATCATTTCAATTGCATTAAAACTGTAGAAGCAATATATAAGATGCTGGAAAAGTGCTAAGAGAAGTCCAATAAAGGAGTAGTAGCAATGACTTGCTTGGTGCCTAGAGCCTGAATTTGCTGAGTTACTAAAAGCGTATCTTCTTCCAAAGAACAGATAACATTTTCTTCATTTTTTTTGGTTTACTGAGTGAGTTCGGTTGAGTAAACTACTATTTAAAATTAAGAAGCCTTCTGAATATTGAAAAGACAGGAAACCTTATTGTCATCATCCTACCTAGAATAAAGCAACTGGATGCAAGAGAATGAGAGGGACTGCATTCTGGAGAAAAAACGACCAGAAACACACATATCTCTTTACTAACTATAGATAATAACACTTCCTCTTTCTCACTAAAATGTTTGTTTTAAATGCAAAGCAAATTTTTCCCCAGTGTAATCACCTCATTTAAGTTTGTGTTGTTTGACTACTAGAGACAGTTTAATGCCCCAAATAGAACCAAAGTTTAGATTACATCCCAGTAGCTTAGTGCTGGTAGGTTCACCTCTTCTAGGTTTTCCTCAAGACAAAACACACTGTAACAGGTCAGTTGATTTAAAGCAGCTTCCAGGACCACTTAAAATCTGATCAACTATGTGTTTTGCAAACAACATTTTGTTAAATGTTTTACCTTCACTCAGGCTTTTAAGAAATGTTTTAGAGTCAGCTTCAGGTTTCCCTAAAAGGAATCTATTTCTAACACGTATTAGTGCTGTACGCTTGCACAGCGAGCAGCAGATGTTCTAGATAAGCATTTCTAGAAACTTATTCTGAAATCTCAAGACCAGGAGTATAGTTTCTACATGTCATCTGTCAAACAAGGAACACTACCATAGGATTGGAGACTATCAATTCAAAATTTAAGACAGGAGAAATAACAAGGGGAGATTCTGATGACCTCACAGTCATCTAACCACCACACTGACCAACAGAATTTGCAGGAAACATTAGCAAAAGGCACGAAAGTAAAAGACACAAAAACAGAGACAAATAAAAAGTGATTTAAAAAAATATCAGTAAAATATTAAATTATCGTGTCACAGAGAGTTAACAGTTTTCTACAAAAATACAGAAGATCTAGTTTATTCAGTCTAGTCAACCTACATTCCACAAAGATGTCTGATGTAGTAGCAAGCAGAAAATAACTAGGAGACTCGGAGGACTAGTAGATGTCAAGATGCCTGAGGAACTGACAACTTGCTATGGACATAACAGGACTGAAAGTAAATTACCAGCTTGGATGGAAGTTATCTCTCCAGGACTCTGAAGAATCCACCTCAAGACCAATCTTGTACAGTGTCTTCAGCAACGACTTAGAAAGCAAGGGTTTTCTAGCAAGCTAGAGGCATTGGAAGAAACAGGTAACTAAAAATAATGGAAACTATGAAATTCAGTAGGGTAAAAAAAGTGTCCATTTCTACCAGGATCTCAGGGTTGACCTCTGGCGGAGAGGGAGAACAGAGATGGCAAAGAGTGCAGGTGTCTTAGGTGGCCATGAGAGCATTTGTGCAAGTCTAACAGTTGCAATATGATCCAGATGCATAAGCAGAGTTATCTCCAGCACAACAAGCAAAACTCTCATATGGAACAGTATATTCAAACCAATCAAGCACGCTCAGCATTCAAAACATAAGACTACACAGAAAACGGATAGCAGGGTGACAGAAGGAATGGAGATTTTATGCAAGACTAAAAATTGTGGTCTGAGTAATGGCTGGGAGAACATATGACTGCTGTCGGCACATACAGTGGGAGAGCAAGTGTAAGGAACAGAAGGAAACTGCTGCATCTAGGAACAGTGAAACATCACTGGCACAAAAATCAACTAGTCGTATACTGGGTGTTGGAAGAAAGGTCTCAACATCAGAGCACTCAAGACTCCAGGACCTACTTTCAATTTCTTTTAATGATAGTAGAAGGAAAATAAACTTTATTTTATAAGGCTGAAGACTAAAGATTCCTAGAAAAGTAATTAAATGGGATGAGTGCTTACAAATCAGGTGACCCTTTATTTTAAAGCAGCAAGGCCCTAAAGTTGGAAAGCCTTTTATAAGTATACAGAACTGATATTTAGTGTTCCGTGGTAGTGAAAGCCTAGCACTAGCACCAGGTTAAGACTTTAATTCCATCGCACTCAACGCTGCCTGGCTCTTTGAGGGAACACTAGCAACATCCTGTCTTTCAAGCTGAAGTCTGGGCTTTTTTTTTTTTTTTTTTTTTTTTTT
>VZSZ01005782.1:111017-142675 GCA_013398815.1 Ibidorhyncha struthersii
TTGTCTAGGGCAACCTTTTGTAGCACATCTACCTCCAAAAGACAAAGAAAAGAAAACCCAGGATTCTTCACATAGCTGCGTACTAGATTAGCAACACGAACACAGCGTAGCTAACTGCTGCAAGACTCTTCCTTGCTGGGCAAGTCAGTGGGTTACATAAGCTTTGAATTTTTAAAAATACGAACACACTATCTTACCATCAGATATGTGAGCCTTAGGCCTTAGAACAATGGGGTATTTTTAAAAAGAATTTGAAATACTCCACATGATATTGCTTTATAAAAGATAATGCCCTCATTTTACTTCCTGCTTTGCAACAACAAAAATTTCTGTGTTATTTACAAGCTGATAATATTAGAGTGGTTGCTTGTATATAGTATTTAGAAACTGTTTTATAAACATACAAGGGATTAAAAAGGCAAGGGTTTTTTTTGAAAGTGCACATGTAAAATGCAGAGAAATGGCAACTGTTTAAAAAAACAGAGAAATTCCATTGGAAAGTAAGAAATACATTTCTCAGCAGTTTCATTTTTCAGCTCTGTTTCCAACTCAAACATTTCAACTTTGTACTAGAACAAAAACACATGAAAGTGAGTAAAAATCAATTACAAAAGTGAAACTATCTTGTCTATTTTTACTATTTGAGGAAAAAGGTTTTCAAATGTCTGTTCTGTATGTCAAGGCAGTTAAAATTATTTGTGTTACTTAAACTTAGAAATCCTGTAATTATTTTTCAACTGATTCAATCACAGGCAACCTAGTCAGAGAAATTTACTTTGAATAAAAAAGGATGCTGTTGAACATAGCAATTTCCCTTCAAAATTCTCCACAAGGGTGACAGTTGTCTTACATTTGTGCTTCTAAAATGCCTTCCACAACAGGGTGCTGACCCGTAACGAGGAACACGGGCATTATCACAATACAAATAAAGGCACAACTAACTGCTGGGTACAAAGACAGAAGTAAAGTAGTTAATGTTCTCAAGCTAGGGTTTGATACAGAACTGAGAACACTGCCTGTATGCGTATCAAGACAAGAATAAAAAACATACCAAAGAAGCAGGTCACATATATTCCTTCATGATACATACATCTACTAAATTTCTCCATGAAACTGTTACACATGATCTCTTTCAAGACTGTTGTGAACAAACACATACAGAAATTACACACATTATTGTAGACTTAACCATAAGAATTCAACAAACAAAATAGTTAAGAAACAAAGAGGTTCCAGCAGCAACAACAACGTCTGCATTATCAAACACACCTACAAAAAGTTTCTGAAGGGCAACATCAAACACCGGAATGCAACATCTCACAAAAATTTTTTCTTCACACACTAGTATTAATTTACATTTATGCAGTACTATCCCCAGTTGAACCTTTGAAGCTGACTCTTTGCTAGATTACATTTAATAACTGAGCCACAAACAGATCCAGGTAAAGTACTGACAATTGTGTAATACAGCTCAACCAGCTAAATCAGCCACGATTCCTTCAATGTATGTAGAAACACATGGTATGTTGGGGTTTTTTTTGCAAGCATCAACCCCATGATTTCCAGCATGATTCTTTGATTACTAAAAGATTCAAAGAGGCTGTTGGATTGAAACTGAAGTGTCAAAATAGGTCAAAATTATAATTCCTTAGTTCTCCCAGGGGAAATTCCCAGGATTACCGAGATGCTTGTGCCAACTCAGAAATCATGTTGATCAGAAAACATACCACATTAACCATTTAATTTTTGCCTCGCAAAAGTGTGTTTCTGTGGCTCTAGTAGAATCCATTCCAATACCTGTGACTCAGACCAACAGCTGACAGCCTCACTACATTTCTTCTCTCCTGTTATCATGTACAGGAGCTGCCTGTACTGGACGTTGATGGTAACAGGATTAGGAGTTTCATACGTGTCCAGGAGCTCCTGCCATCAAGAACATACTATCTTATGTATCTTTCATATCAAGGTGCAGGAGAAAGAGGCAGACGCTGCTGGTTTGAAAAAAGATCTATTAGGGATCCAAACAAGAGCATTTCCCAAGCTTTGCAGAATTAGCGAGCATAGGGGCCAACTTCAGTAACAACATACCCATGTACTGGCTTACTTAACAGGAAAATGTCACACATCAGCTTTTAATAACAGGGCACAGGAATTATTACTCACAGTGTTATAAGGCCTTTTACAAGTTTTTCTTCACACTTGAAGAAAGTCGAAGCAGTTTCTTAGTTGCATGAAGTTTATATTCCCCTCCCCCTAAAGGGACTAAGCTATGCTTGCATTTTAAAAACTGGTGATACATAGGAAAAAAACCCACTGATAATAGAATCTCCCTTTTATGAAGCACATACGTTGTTCAAATATTGCTTGAGAACAGTGTGATAAAGAGATGTTTTTCATGAAGCAGAACCTATTAGGAACAACTTAAGACTTCTTGATATACAGCTATTCCAGAATATTTTTTGTAATAAACTATTTAAATTTATAAGCCACGTTCATACTATTTCACCATCTTTCAAACTTTTGTAACAGTGTCTGGAAAAACAAATATTATTCATTAAAAAGTCATAAGAATCATCAGCCATGCATACAACATTTGGTCACTTTATATTAAGAGTCCATGTATTAATGTATTCATGACTTATAAAAGGTAGAGGCTTTCACAAATCATTAACCTACATTATTAACTGTTACAGCATCCAACAGCTTGCTCATAGTAATAGCATGTAGCTACCTATTCTGCCTTGTATTACCGTGGTCACACCCCTCTGTAACATGCCCATAATGCATTTCTAACTTGCAACAGTTCATAAATGATTTATAAAGAAATCTGAAAATGAAATATGCCCCTGTATCCCTGTATATTTTTCTTTTTTTAAACCATCTGGGCTCTCAAGACACAATATGTGAAAGCACAAGGCAAAGATGAAAACAAGATACATCTGATTTTAAGATGATAGATGAAGAAAAAGGGCTTTTGTTGTTTTTAAAAATATATATATACAAGGTATTGATTACTCTCAATATAAGCTAACATTGCAACACTATGATCAAGAGCATAATTTTACGTAGTTTTAAATGAAGGGCACCTGGAAAAGTGGCTTATTCAGTATACTTAACTGAATTGCAAAATGAACATAAGCATAGAATTAACCTTTCAATCAGTGTAATCGCTTACCAATTTCAGCAGGTAGTTGCTTGATTTTGTTCTCTCGTATGCTAAGCATGGTGAGTTTTGACAAGTTTTTGATATCCTTTTCCACAGTAGTTATACGATTAAAGCGTAGGTACAGAGTGGCGAGAGAGCTTAGCCTATACACCACCGGAGGGATTTCTCTAAGTTTGTTATGCCGCAGGTCAAGCATGCGCAGTTTCTTCAAGTTATCAAGAGAGTCAGGCAAACTGGTAAGAGAGTTTTCACTCAGGGCCAGTGTCATCAGGTTCACAAGACAGCCCACCTCTGCTGGTAGGGACTGCAGTTTGTTACTGTATAAATAAAGTTCTGTTAACTGCGTTAGCTCTTTGATAGCTGATGGAAGCATGTGTATAGACCTCTTGGACAAGTCCAAGCGCATTGAATTCTCTTCCCGGCATTTATTTAGCTCTTTGATCACTTCAGCATTGCTGGATTTTTTGCGGGTACCTGTGGCTGGATTAGGTCTTTTTATTGTATTGTCCACTGAAAAAGCTACCCCAGGCTGCGTGCTACTGGAGTCCTTCTTTCCATCTTTGGCATCTTTCCCTTTGGTCTTAGGCTCCTTTTCTTTGCTGTCTTTCCCAAAACCTCCAGAGGCTTTGGCCTCCTTCTCCCTTTCTTTTGATGATGGGACTTTTGGATCCTTCTCTTTACAGTCCTTTTCTTTTCCTAGATTACTACTCATGGTGACTCAATGTTTCGCAAGCACCACATGAAATCTGTTTCTGAAGTTCACAAGAACAACTCACTGCTGAGGCAACAAGGATCCTTAAAACATGCAAGCGCTGAACCAAGGGAGGAACTTCGGAGGTGTGATACCCATTTGCTACATATTGGTTCTGAAGGCACTCTTTCCCAATCCTGGTATCAGGAGATTGAGCTGTAGAGATTAGAAGGTCAAATGCTCCGTATTAGTATTCCTGTAACATAGAGAGAAGAGAAGCCAAAGTTAGCATAAATATAAAATTAACTTCCAGTTAAATGTTGAAGCCTGTGCTAACTCAGGTTAATGATTTGTCCTTCTCTTCAAATGTCAATGAAAAACCCAGCGCTAAAACAAAAATACTACACATATTGCTCAGAAGACCCACTGTGGTAGAAGAGCTATACTAATTAGTATATGTGAGAAAAGAAAAATTACAATTCTTAAACGTAATACTGCCTTCAATACTACATTTGAGTCACCATCTTCTTAGCTAGTTCTTAGCATAACACTGGTTATCAATATGAATATTCTCTCTCCCCTCCATGCCCAATCAGTCAATAAAGATCTGCTATAATTTTACATGCCTGCCTCTTCAAACAAATCTGTCCAGACTTATTCTTTCAGCACAAGAGTCTCAATTCGATCTACAGCGAAAACTAATACACTACTGTAACACGAACACTTTGCCTCGAGATCTCCCTCCTGACCAGCTCTGAACCGCCGGTCTCTGCTTTTAACGTGAAACAGAATGTTGTCATCAGCTTCACATGCTTTGAAGACGCAAACACGAGAATTTTTAAAATAAACCTATCAAAAAGTCAACTGAAAGCTCAGAAGAAATAATATACTAAGCTTCAAGACAAGGAAAATTATGAAGGGATTTCTCATGAGAGTAGGATATAACATAGCTTTAGACAGCATCTTGAATTTTCCCCCCCTCAATGACTATAATGGAGCCTAATAAGTGAACAGATGTCTGAAACCTGAAGACCCCCATTTACATTTTTACAAAATCATCATGCATCATAGAAAATAGCTTTGCTTCATGTTTCAATTCAAAGCACATGACATGCCTGAAAACTTGACGATTCTGAATACTCTGGAGAGGTTTTTGAATGTATCTTTGTGGAAGAAAAATAAATGGTCAGTGGCAACAATAATTTCATGTCTCCATGTTAGTCCACCTTTTGGCCTAGAATCAACTTCCTTTTGTTATGCAGCATCCACTGATGAAGAAAGTTTGTTTGTATCTCAGAAGAGTACCTTGTTTCCCCAACTACCTGAGCTACACTTAAAACCTCCATAGGAGCTGTGTCGCTGTCCTAGCATTCCACCTTCTGCACAAGTTCATAAAGCTCGTAATCAAAATCAATTAAATAATATTTTGCATACTTAAGCCATCAACAAGTACTAGAAATACAAACATTTTTTAGCAAAGCTCAAGTAACTATTTTTATTTGCACAGTTATGCTATGTATGCTTGCTTTCAAGTATAAACATGTGCTCAGAGAACACAAAGAAGCACACTTTGCTTAATATATTCATTCACATTAAAAAAAAAGGTGAAGAAAAATCTATTAAAGGACAGTAAGAAGGGCAAGCTACCTTACCTCAGCTGCAAATCAAGCTGTTTAGTAACAAAGCTCAAAAGAGAACCTCCCCCAGGAGGTGGCTTCCAGTCCCTCACTCTGATTCATTACTGCTGCAGTACCACAAAGTGTGTGCTACAAACCCCTTAAAATCAAAAAACCCTACTGCCTCCAGTTACTGTGCTCTGGACAACTCAGCTGTAAAGGACCATGGCCATTCGCTAGCAGCAGCAAGCAACAACAGCTTTTAACTTGGAAATTTTGTCCAACTCAGAGTTCTTTAAAGCAGCACAAGGCAGTTCCTTACTGCATCCTTAAGATTTCCACACAGCTTTTACACCATCCATTAACCTGACCTATCCTCAAGATTACCAACCTCACTACATTATATTTTAAAACTTGCTCTCAGCACTGTATAATCTACATGCTTGTAAAACTCTAACAATAGGAAATATAATGACTTCAAATGCAAAAACGCAGCTGACTAAAGGGTGGGAGCCTGAAATGCCTGACAACTTGTTTTCAGTATGAAAAGTAACACAAAGAATCAAGAACTAACACAGTTTCTAAATTCTGATAAAACCCAGAAAACTCAGCCATGTAGCAGCGCCAGACAGCTACTGCTCCACATCAAGCCCCTAAAGCGCAAAATACTCAAAGAGCTGCTGCTCTCATGAGCTTTCAATTTAATCAAATTTAGGACCCGCCAAGAGATTTGTTTCGTGCACTGCAGCTGAAGGAGGTTTTGAAAGAGCCTCAGAAACGAAAGACGGATGGAGATTAGTACTGCTGAAAGCAGCTCGGTAGTGCAAATGCTCCAAGTAATCTGCACGCATTTCACTGTCTTCGTTAGCAATTACTTTAATTGTACCTAAAAACAAAGGGGGGGGGACGACTCCCTGTTTCAAAATGGCAGTTTAACATTTCATTTTCTGGTAAGGAACAACAATCTTTTGCCTACACAAAAGGATAAAAATTGAGAAGTCATTAAAAACATCATCTGAAACATGCAAAGAAAATTCAGAGCAATACAATAGGTCATGAGCAAAGACTTCAACATTGCCTCACAGTTAAGGATGTTAGGAGGCACTCAACTCGCAGGCGAGCCACAGGCAGCCGTGGTTTTCTAACACATGGGAACTGGAGCCAAGCTCACAGCGCAGTGGGCTTTCCAAATACACTCCCTGTTCAGAGTGACAAAAGGCTAACAGTTAAATGTACTGCACCTATGTCATTTTTCTCTTTACTGAGGATTTTAAGTACTGCCTGAGACTGCAAAATGTATTTAAAATAGTTTGAAAATATTTAGCATCTTTTTTTCCAACAGAGTAACTCTCTAATACCTAGAACAACTACAAGTAGCACTTCTAAGAAGAAAAAGCTTATGATGAGACCTTTACCAGATGAAGCACAACAGAAGTCAATGCAGGAGGAGTCACATCAAAGAAAATGCGTCGACTGGAACAGCCTCACTTCTCCAAAGTCCGAGGCACCCTTAAGACACCAGTATCTCCCGTTTCCCCTGCCCACTCACCAGGGCTGGGACTCCTGAGAGCAGAAGGTCTCACCACCCTGCAGAGTGGGGGTGCACAGCAGCTACCAGCTGGGTCTCACCCAGTTACTCTGTGAAGCAGAAAAATCCTCTGCCACAAGGTAATGTCTGTGTCCTGGTGACTCCCGTTACTCTTGACATCCCTGCAACCTTTCTTCCCCTCTTTTTATTTCGGAGGGTAAAGTCCCAGTGAGTACAAGAGCCAGGGCAGAACTGTAATTCATGAGGCAACCCCGTCTCTTCTTAAAATCCTCAGCCACCATACATCACTAACTTCCACAAGTGAAAGATGTCCAAGCAAGAAGTCTTCCTAGCTAAATAGTGCTGACTTACCCACCAAATTGGCCAAATCTGTGCAACAACTGTTCTAGGCTGTCCTGTAAGTACAGTATGACAGTCTCGTATCATAACAGGGAAGCAGCACGGGACCTAAACTCATTTCTAGTATTTTATAACTTTTAATACTTGCCGTTGCAACCCATCTAAAATTATTTTTAGCATTTTTGCATGCAATATAAATAAGAATACATATTTGATGCTGTATGCTTTCAGTTAGCAGGACTAAAATCTGGTCATTTCATACATTGATGACTGAGTTTCGAGATGAAACTCAACAGTGCAACTACGCTCAGAACTTAATCCTGCCAACACGTGTACAAATGAAATGCTCAACTTCACCTAAGCAGCTCTACAGAACCTTGTTTTCCATTGCAGATCATTCAAGCTGATGGGGTTACTCACATACATCAAGTTAAGCATGTATGTAAACTTTCGGTGGACACGAGCATAATTACATATACTACACAGGAAGCTAAATATGTTTCAAAAGGTTATTCATATTTGTCAAGCCCTTTTGGTTAAAGGACAAGAGTCACCATCTATTCTAAACTACAGTCAAACAAGCATTCATTGTATCTCAAAAGGAGAGCTTCTTTTACAGATATTTTTAGCAAAAGGAAATTCAGTGAAATTAGCCAGTTCTGCCAACTACTTCCATTTTCCAATGCTGTTCAAACTGGCTTCCTGTCAATATTAATTGACATAAAAACATTTAACTATGTTGTGCTGGTGAATTTGGAAAAGCGAGTAAGACTCTTGCTTGGTGCAGCATATGAAGGAAAATAAACTTCTAGCTAAGTTAAGGAAAATAATCTCTTTCCTGTTCCAAATATTTTTTTTTAAAGTAAAATATTTGTAAATAGCTATAAATAACCAGCATCAGAGTTTTGATTCACTCCTCCTGATGTCTGGTGAACATAATCCAGATGTATTTATCTTTTTCTGTCAACTGTAACTAACAAAATACAAACAACTTCAGCCTAAACTGTATCACCTTCCTTAGCTGCCTGAAAAAGGATGACATCGACCGTGTATATTTTCTGGGGGTTTTTTCATATGTACAAGTAATCGAAAAGAGATTTCAGTTACTCTGAACAACAGAACCCAAAACATTTATGCAATAAATGTTTTATAAAAAACGTGGTAACATAGGAACAGTCATATCTGTGTTTCTAGCAATAATACTAAACTTATCACCTGCAACTTGGTAATATAAATACTGATGCTTCCTGGTCATTATCTAATACAATATGAGGCTTGAGATAAAGGATTTCACCCAGTTGCTATTCAAAGAAGGCTGTAAAAGACTTAACTGTCTCCTACCCACTACTGCAGAGCAACTTTACTACCCCCCCAAAAAAAAATAATCCACTGCCAATATTACTTCACAGCTTAGTAAAGATTTCCCCCAATTACATCTTTTAAATCTGATTTTATATGAATAAACTCTCAAGCAGTTTGCATGCAGCTCTCTAATGAAACGCCACATCAGGCAACTGGCAGCAGGGCTGCACTGGTGCCGGG
The DNA here is from genome assembly GCA_013398815.1 of Ibidorhyncha struthersii. NCBI lineage: Eukaryota > Metazoa > Chordata > Aves > Charadriiformes > Charadriidae > Ibidorhyncha > Ibidorhyncha struthersii. Next base: position 119,921 of record VZSZ01005782.1, read on the forward strand.
GTGACCAAATCCCAGGTGCCGGGGGGGGGCCAGCCAGCAGGAATGGCCAAAGCTCACCTTGCTGATGGCACCAAGGTCGCACTGCAAGTCTCACTGCTCCTGCCCCGCGGGGGGTGGTGGGACCCCTGCAGAAGAGGCTGTCCCTGCATGAGAGTTACTTTCAGCAGTCCCTCAGTTCTCAAAGGATGCATTACATGTCTTGTGACTTGCAAGTATATGAAAGTTTCCTGTATGTTCACAGAGATGGCTTCAAGAAAAAAATCGTTAACTGAAATACTTCTCCCACTGCTGAAATATTTCCCTCTCAAGTGATGAGGCTAACCACCTGCAGTCATTTCTGCCAAAGGAACATCATCATGGCACATCATCTTACAAAATAGTCACTTTATAGCTCCACTTGAACTCTTACTGGTTCCTGTTCTGTGTTTCAGTAGACAAAACAGGCACTTTAAATCACAAACATTTCTAATATTTTGAGCATGTGACATCTAAGGCATCATTTTCCCTGAAGCCTAATACATTACACTCAAATAAAACAGAATTTTACCTCTTCTGTAATGTAGCAGGAAACCTACAGTCCTCCATTTGAAAGGAAAACTCCTTACTATATGTATAATTTTATATCATGGAATAGGAATGATTTTTCTCTTCATTCTGTGTTTGTACTAAACAACCCAAAGGGCACACACCATGGCTTGGGCTTTTCAACCAAAATAACAGAAAAGGATCATTCTAAATATTAAACACATCGAAGAAATAAGGAATCAGCTCATACTTGACACTCCAGAGTAAGCGGACAATGACTCCACTACGTAATAAAAAAGAAAATGTTTTGAGATGGCAATTCTGATCTAGGACATTCTGATTAGTCAGACCTAAGTGGCTTTTAACAATAAAGCAGGGTTCAAATGCCATCTAGTAATAGTAGCAACACCTGTTCACAAACAAACAAACAGAAAAAAAATCTACCTTCTTAAAAGTATTTACCTTTTACTTAGAGTAGCATGGGCTATTGTCAAAAACATTTCATATTCCACTACACCACAAATATGAACACATCAATAGGCAATGGATGAAATTTAAAGTTTAGCCCAAACGGCTGCAACAACTTTCCACTCTCAATACCACAGACGCAAAAAAAGACGGTCACCACCTTCATTTCAAAACCCAAATAGCTGAAGCCAACAAGTCACTTGCAAACAAAGCACATTCTCTCCTACAATTTACTAGCTTCAAACATCTGACCTACAGAGTTTTCATCTGCGTAAGTGCATTTGAGCTTCTGCCGCTGCAGCCACCACAGACCAGCTGGGAGCAAAGTGCTGAATCAGTCACCAGGCGGTCGCACGGCTCCTCCGAACACAAAACCTCATTCAGAGGTATGGAGACAGCACGGGAACAACCAGCCAGCGCACCATCATAGATCAAAACCACCGTCTAATTTATCTCGACAAAAGTAGTGCTCCTGAAATACGCCAGCTAGACAACTTTCCCTTCTTTGGGAAGAAAACTCCTTTATTTCAGAGTACAGAATGGTCGACGGCAGCAGCGTAATACTGTAATGGTTCTTAGTGCCAGCTGCGATGGCTGGCTTGTTCAACAGCGAAGGCTGACCATTAAATTCATCTCGGTCCTGTAAATGAACGGCCAGTAGATGGTAGTTTACAGACTACCAATCTAGCCTGATTTCCATATGTCTGGATGTGACCCCACTTTCCCCCCTAATCCCCTCTCACACTGAGGGAGCAGCTTGTGGGCTCCCTGCACGCACAGCCCGAGCTGGTGGAGCTGGGTCAGCAAGGAGGCCTGGACCCTGACAGCCCACTAAGCCCTTTAGGATAACTTCATCTGCCAAAGGACAGCAGCCAAGACCATTCCCACCCTGCTTGCTGCTTCCACGGCTGCAGAACAGCTGAGCATAACCCAGTCTCGCATTCAAACGGAACCTGGAGGTTGAGGGAACAACTGAACAAACATCAGACCAAGGGGGCAACAACCAGACTGGTTTTGAAGGCTTGATTATGCTTTACTTGCGGCTTCTTAAATCTGCAGACACATCTGTAACTGTAGGCACCTAATTACAAACTTAGGTGCAATTAAAGCTGAAGTTACTATAAATAAGCAAATTGGTTTCAAGAGCTGTTTGAAGGTTGATCACTTTGTGCTTGCAGAAACAAGCATATCTCCCAGGACATCCCATCCCGGCTTCCAACACAACCCTGCCCTTCCACGGCAAACACACGGGCACATGGACGTCGCTGCTGGTTTTGAAGCTTTCAAATCCATCTTTCCATTCACTGGTCACCAGATCTGCTGCTCTCTGGAAGTACTTGGTTGCACTAAATACCAGGTCACATACCAAAGTTCAGATCTATCATGACAAAAAGGCTCCACGCTAGCAGACAGAAAGTCATCTACACCTTAAGTTCCTAGGGGGTAGAAATAATCTTTTGTGCCCTGCCTTTGAACTCATCTAGCGAGTACAAAAATATACATACTGTGATTCATTCTGTGCACTCCAACATTATTTTTATAAAGCATTTTCTCTTTTTCTCCTTTGCAGGAAAAAAAAACACTAGTTTTTGGCCAAGTTAGAAAATACCATTTCATGTTTTTGTAGAAATAGACTGTAAGAGCAAGTACAAAGAATTCTGCTAACTTCATGTGGCAGCTTATTTTAATATGCAAAAAGGTACTTTCTGCATGTGTGGTCCCTCAGCATGTACCTTTTGGGCTGCATGTCTCTGTTTCCATGGTAACTCATTGTATCAGCAGGCTGTCTAATCCTGCATAATACATGAAATTTGAAAATCGTAACTTGCTAGATGAAACAAGTTTCCCAGCCTTAGTACAGGTCCTAATAACCAGATATGCTGAATAAAAGGTTATTCTAAAGGGACATATTAGTCTAGGAAAATCCAGTTATCTCACTTTTGTGGCTATACAAATTCTGCATCTATAGCGGCATACAACCTTCCACAAGAGCAAGTGCTCGCAATCTACCCAATACCGTTCTTTGAATAAAGAACACCCTGCTGTAGCAAAAACTTACTTTCCACTATAAAAAACCTTCCCTATTACCACTTCACAGCACCCAGGCGCTACCATTCACATCCCTCAACAGTTCCTATAACAAAGGAAGCAGCCTGCCACACACAGCTTTGTTACAAATTTGATAGAAAACGTCATTGGTCCCACCAAAGGTGATGATGCAAACTTTAAACCAGCATCAAATATTTTTCTTTTATTCATCATTTCCTCCGACCAATAAAAACAACATATGAAAACAAAGCCAACCAAACAGGAGACTAAACAAGAATGATGGGAAGGAGAGAAAGTAAACACACAAAGCAACAATACAGTAATATATTATCTACCAATTATCTATATAATCAACAACTTAAGTTATGTTGGTCCTGCAGAAATTGGGACAAACCACATGCTAAATCCCATCTCAGCTAAATAAAACATTGCTCTATTACTATCTAGGGTAGCATCCTACCCTGGCTGCTACCAGCAACACAGAATTATTTAGCAAAAAAGCAAAAATAGTTTATTGTAGCATTTCCCTTTGTTTCTTTGTCTCTGAATTTGATGCAGTAAGTGTGCTCAACTTCTTCAACATGCTTTTATGTAATAATTATGACCATTTCACAAAGTTCAGTGCTAAATGACTCTCAGTCCCTTGAATTTTCTGACCATAATTAGTAACTGTGTAAGTCACAAGATCCCTTTGCAGAGGGTTACTATGCTAGGAAAAAAGCCTATCTACAAATCAACTTAAAATGCACTTCTAACACAATTCTGACCATGAAAAAGAGCAATGACTCTTTACCTTCTCTGTTCCAGCAGACAATAACTACATACAGCAGCTCGGCACTGTACAGTATCTGGCCCCTGCTAAAATTTTGTTTCTAGCTAAGATTATTTGCAGTTCTTGATCTTCAGCTAAGTGAGAAAAGCCTGGATATATTTGTCTTATTGAACACCGAGTTTAAATATAACCAATGCATAGAAAAACATATATGCAATAACATTTACTTTCCAGCTAACATGTGTGAGTTTGGAAGATACACAAGCGTCTGGTAAAAGTAAAAAAAAAAAAAAAAAAAAAAAACCCAACATATTTACCCACAAGTTGTTTCCAATTATAAAACTCCCCACTTTTAGAAGTCATTAACATATTGTGCATCTGACCTGCTCTCAGACAATAAATAACTCCTTGAACAGATCAGCATTCTTCACAGAGAAAAGATGACCATAATCGGAATCAAATTTGCTCCAATTTAAGTGTACATTTCTGCTTCATTACAACTAAATTAAATAAAAAGAAAATTTATTTGAAAACTGCACAATGATCAGCTGGAGTTTTCTCCAGGATAGCATAGTTTTCCAAAAGTTTACATTATATATTTAAATATTAGAGGAAACCAAAACAAGTTCAGATTATTCTGAATGAAAAAAATCAAAAAGATCTACACATCTTACCCCATTACTGCTTAACCAATGTTTTTCCAGTGAGTTTTTTGTTTGGTTTTGTAATTTGACCCTTTCAGATAAATGCATTTTACCTGGCAAAAGCAAAATGATTCAGGCCAAGTTAGTATATCGATACAACAAGAGAACAAAGAAACTGCCACATTTCAGATAACTGAATTTAAGTCAAAATACTCTCATCTCTTTTTCCAGCAAACATTTGCCTAAACATGATGTGACGGACCACTTCTGCCCTCCAAGTATTCTTATTCAGATGCAAGAACTACAAACTGCCAAAGAGAAACAGTATTTTTCCCACAGTACGTGTGTCCAGTCCAGCTAGATTCTCATTATTAATTGCTACATGAATTTCTAAAGTTAATTGCATTCTGCTTACCCAGATTCTCCCTGCAGTTTCAACTGGATTTTGCATTATTCCCTCCCTGTCCTTGCCCTCTTGTGCTGCGTTACTGTACGTGGTTAAACAGCTTCCACCTTTCAATGGACAGACCACCGTCCTGCACTGCTGCTTGAAATGATGCTCAACCACAGCTGGAGAAGCCAAAGCAACTTAGAAATACCTTGGGGAACTTTGTAAATTAATGACACCATATAAACATCGGCTCGTTATACACCCTGCTAAGGTGATGAAGTGGTCCCAAGCCTTTTTCAAAGCTTTCAACTGGTTTCCCTCCATGAGCAAAACAGAATTATACACAATGACATAAAGCAGGGAAATAGTATTTAAGCAAACAGATGCATATTATAGGTGATTCAGGTAGCACTGTACACAGCTCTATACATCCAATGCTCTGGGGCAAAGGCTTCTTCAATCATGTTGAACGTTTTTAGACTTCAGTCCTCAAAGCCAATGTTTACCAGCAGCTTCCTGGCAGCCCTTGGGGTTTTGGGGGGTTGTTTTGGGGTTGGGGAGAGGGGCCTTGCAGGGACATGAGAATAGAGGGAAAAAATATGATAATTTATTGGGTTCAGCTGTTTATAAGACAGAGCACGTTGCTTTGTTCACGTCAAAGGTAATCTAAACACTGATTTTAGAAAAAACGTGGCGTTTTTGTTTTAAATTAGGGACTTGAAATTTATTAATATGATGACTGGTGCCACAGTGAATTTCACCACATATTCACTCCTGGCCACTTTGAAACCGCAAATAAGAAAACTGTGAGGAATTCCTCTGGCAACAGAGAGTGGAGTATTTTATAAACCCTGAGCCTGTTTCACCTCCTCGACTCCTACATGCTGACTTCTTTTGCTATAAGGCATTCCCACAGAGCAAGTCAAACCCACAGTGGCCGAACAGGACTTTCCTATCTGGCTGAGACAGCCTCCTACCGACCTCCCCCCACCTTCCACGGGGTCAGAGTGGCCACACAGAGGAGAAAAGCTCCTGCCTGGAGCACAGGCAAGATGAGAAATACAGGGAAGGGAGACACGGGCAGGAGCTGGAACAAGAACAAGGATGGGAGGCTGACTGGCCTGGGTGGTGGGCAAGAGGCAGCTGGTAAGAAACTCCACATAAGAGAATATCACAGATGTAAAGATATTGAGACAGCAATCAGTCAAACACCACCCCTGCTCCTATACACTGCATGGAAAAGGGGTCTTATAGGTGGCCAAGTACGTAGTAATTGGAGATTTATTAAACACAACATGACATGCATAGTCACTTAAAACACTAGAAGCGATCTCATTCACACCTAATTTTGACTGCTTTAGATTGCAAGCTTAATTTTCACAACTTCTTAGAGTATTTTTATTTAGTTTTTACATGTTTTTCCCCCAATCAACATGTAATGCATTAGCATTACAAAAAAAAACAAAGATGTCAACATTTGAATTTCTTGCAAGTTCATCCACATTCTTATGGATTCTAGTGACAGTCCCAGAGTTTTCTTTCCCAGGATAGAAGATAAAGCTGAAACAAATGCAGAAGAGAAAGCAAGCTCTGTTCACCTTCCTATGAAGAACCACCTGAAGTCCAGACCTGCCACAAATACTCCTTATGCTCATTCCTGCTGCCGAGGAGCCTTAACCACACAACACCTTAAGCTCCAGCCTGACACCCAAAAGACTCCAAACAGCACTGAATACTATGCTGCTCATAACTAGAAGCCTGATTAAAAAATCATTTCACATATACTAACAATTCTGGAAAACGCATGATAAATCGGGTATCTTCACAGGAACAAGATGTTTTCCTTCAAAAGAAATGAAAAAAAAAGAAAAAAAGAAAAAAGAAAACCACTGTGATCCCTTCCAAGCAGATTCTTCAAAATCTGTTCAGATGAGGCATCCTTTTTTTTTTTCCTAACAAACCAAAAGGTCTTCAGTGACATTTTTACTAGAAATAGTGAAAAACATGATTTCTGCTTGCCAAAAACCAACTGGATGATACGCTCTTTAGCATGCTTGAAAGGCTTGTGTATTGTAAAAGTAGAAAGCAGCAGCAATGTTAATCTGAAAAAAGTCATGGAAAAAATGTACACACAAACCAAATTAAACAATACTGTACAAATATCATACAGTAAGCTTTTTCCCTCATCCTTTTCTAATGAATGAAATGAGATAATGAAAAGCTCAAAAAAAATGATGAAAAAGGAGGCTAGCTTAAAGCTACATGAAAGGTCATACCACTACCCTAGCAAAATGAAAAAAAAAATAATCGTACTGTATGCCTATTTGTAACGAATTACATTCTTGCACCTTATTGCCCTTCGTTTTAGGCAAAAAACAGATGTCATTTATAAATGTCTAAGTAACTCAGCAAGGAATCATCCAATCTGTGAACATTTAAAAGTTCTCATAAGACAAATGACTAAGCAAAATGCAACCTTTACACTAGCTCAGGCACAACATAGTGCCTTACCAGACCTGCTGGTCTCCAGATACTTGTACCTTGCAAAATCTGTACGTGTTAAATAAACGGGCCAGAGGATTGCACTAGACAGTGCGTGCTGAGAAGAGGTGATTCACTGCACTCGGATTGCCCGCATCGGCTCTTCTCTGACTTACACAGGGGTGAGGACTGCTCTCAGCTCCTTGCAGCGCGTCCCTGTACCGCACCCAACCTCTGCTGCACAGCTCGCCAAAGCGATGGAGCCTGCATTTTCCCTTTGATGCCCAGGGCAGGAGGTGGGTATTTCAAACATCTGACACTCACGTGAGTAGTACAGGTTAAAGTAATCTAGATTAAAAGAGAATTAGTCCTTTTTCAAAACACGTGTAATCCAAAAAGTATTAGACATATGCAGAAAGCACTCAGAAAAGGTACACAGACTCAGGAACCAACTGGAAGGACTAAAGAAATTTTAGTATGACAATATGCTGCAGAACAATATGTTCAAAATCAGGGTACTATATTTATATATGAACAGTATGAGGATACAAGGAGAATATCTGAGAAAGTGAGAAAAAAGCTCTTCAACAGAAGGAAAAAAAAGAAGAGACTGAAACACTGGAGAGGTATCTGAACCTCTAAAAATAAATAAATAAAACTTAGTTTAACAAGAAAGTTGATTAACTAATTTTAACAGACTTGCTACCTATTTCTTCCTTTTATACTCAACCATTCTCAAAATAGTGGGAAGGGAAAAACAAAACACAGAACGACACTTCCAAGGAAAAAAGAAAGGATCAGCAAAAGAGAACAAACACAGGTACAGGTACAAGACAGATGACAACCACCAGCATTTACCTGCAGTGAGACAGGAGTACTGGGTACAGACAGCAAGAAACCACAAGTATGACAACATGTCAGAATAACGACCAAAGAGCGCTAGCAGACAGACAGGCAGGACAACAGAACTAGAGAAGGAGTGGGGAGTAGGACCTGAACCGGTGTGTCCCCTGCAATGGGGGGGTGCACCAACCCCACCTTCTCAGCATACACTCCCTTTGCAGCAAGGCACAACACGCCAGTGCTGTGTTCCACCACCCTGTCCCAAGCCTTTCTCCATCCCTCCCTTTGATGTGAGGCAAGAAACAGACAAATTACATCAAGTCTTTTATTCCTATGAGGGGATGAAGGATTACCATGTGTCTGATGAAACCTTCTCCTCCCTACCAGCCTCCAGCTCCCGTGATTCTTGGACATAAGGTTGTGCAAACGGGGGCAGCTTCTCTCCCCCCACGATTCCTCCTGCCTCCTCTTCTTCCATTCTCTGACAATAATTCTTCAAACAGAAGGTGGAAAAGAAGCTGCAATCTGAAGATCTGAATATTGCTTGTCCGTATTATGTGAATTCCTACCAAATCAAAAGCTTCCGTAATTCTTACACAGACAGTGAGTAATATAACTGGTCTGACAATTGTCAGTATTGGCTTAGTATTAAAGTATAATTAAATGCTACAAACATGCGTTTTAAATTTCTCTTTTTTAAAAAAATGAAGGTACACATAAAATCATTTTATATTAAATTAGCATCCTATGGGGATCCAATTCAGACATAATGCAAACAAGGGAATTTTAACTTAAAATTACTCTTGCCTGCTAAGGCTAAATTTGAACTCTGTTTGTGAGGACTACCAGTTTGAAGCATGACTGGGAGAAAGAGGTTTTAATCATGGCCTCTGTTGTTTGACACATTGTGTGCTCTCCTCTAACTCCTAAATTCCTCATGTCAGATCTGTGCAGATGATACTATTTCACTGCTCACTTCTCTCACAACCAACCTCCAGCTTATTTTACAGAGCAAATAACACAACATTAGCACTAAATCCAGGCCAGATGATCCCCGCCATTGTCAGGCTCATTACTGCAGGCTGCATTACGCACACTTGATCTTATGCAGTACCATCTCCTTCCTACTTCTAGCATTTATTAATAAACTATCATTTTAATTCAAGAGCTCTTCATCTCTCCCCACAAGAATGTGATATCTTCAAGGGATGCTTTTGTGGGTCCACTTCCTCTCTTGTATTTACAATCACACCATAATTCTGCAGGAACCTGCTAGAAAATTGCCTATCCCCTCCACCCTTTGGCCATGGTACTAGTATGTCCAGCAAGCTGGATGAGGCTACGAAGTGGTATCTAAGAAAAAGTTCAGTGCTTGAAATATTTGATGCCCAAATAGCCCCTCCTCCCCTCCTTCAGAAAAAGGAAGCAAATCATTGCACTGCAAGGCAATTCTGGCCAGTGGACTGCTACCAAGCTATGCTGCCCTGCATGCTCCAACATAACATTCATGCTGGCATATACAATATATGAGGCTGCTAATACACATACAAAAGCTTGAACGTTAAATAGAAACAAAAATCTCTAAACTGCAACAGAACTTACTAACATTCACCACTTAGTAGATGACATTTTTTTGATGTGAATGAGAGCAAGACACAGAAATGCAAGATAACCGTAAAAATAACTTCAGCAGAAATGAAAACGAAAACCTATCAGTTTTAAAGCTAACCTTAAAAGGCTTGGGATTTTGTTTAAGAACAAGTCTTACAGAGTTCGTGTGATCATAAATCAGACTTCAGATATCTGCACATGGCACCATAAATGCAGTATTTTCAATGTCTCAGAGAGACACGAAAAAGCAAGTAAATAGCTGTTTCACTTTCCACACTACATTAGATCACCAAAAAGAAAACCTTGCATCTATGAAAAACAAAAGCATCCATTAGTGTTTGATCTTTCTCTGAATTTGGGATTCAGCTATCAACTATCAGCAAACAATTTAACTACTACTACAAATCGAGTATACTGCAAAATTGGAACTGTTATAGACCCCCAGGCCAAAGGAAGATCCCTACAGGCTGCACCTATTTGGCTTTCCCCTGGAAGATCAGAAATAATTGCAAATAGTAATTGTGTTTGATCGCTATTTTGGGGATCTGTATTCATATACCAATAAACAGTTCCCAAACACAGGCACAGAGCTAGGGAGCAACTCCAGGAAACAAAAAAAAAGGTGCTAAAGTAAAATGAGAATGTAAAATTTTACTATTTCAGGTAAGTGACGCAGTGCTTTTCTTTTGTCTTTTATGAGAAGATTAAAAAATTTGCAATGTCCTTACACTCAAAGAGCAAGCATGAAGCCAGGGGACACCTGAATCTTTCCACTAAATAAATTACGGTAGGAAGACCAGCTATCCATCATAGTATCTCAAGAAAAACATTACAGCTTGAGACTACTGCAAGAAAATATAATCATGGTTAAGTGGGGGTTTTGAGCCATTGAAATCTGCGCTTTCACTAAAATTTAACTATTAAGAATCTAGCAACTAAAAAGTCTTCTTTGGAAAACTAACACAAACGCTTAAACAAGAAGTAGAAGCTACAGCCATATCCCAACATCAACCCAGAATCTCCTGGATTTTCCTTTTAAGTAATTTTCCAAACACTGAACGAACAGAATACTGCTTAGCTTAAGGGTTACATCAAGCCCAAAGAAGATAATTTCCCTAAACACAGGGAAAAAAAAATCAGGTATTTCTAGACAGCAATACAATTACAATGAGCATGCTTAAGTCTTGAAGTCTTACTTAAAATAAATAAAAAAGACAGATAAAACAGCAAATCTAAATTGAGCTGATAAAAAATACCATTGTTCCAGCTAAAATTTCTTTGTCACCTATATTATCACCAGGAGCTCTCAATTTGTTATTTATTATTTCCAGATACTGTTTCAAATATTAAAAGACTTGCGTAAAATCCACATTACTTCTTCAAGAACTACTACATGCCATCAGAAGTACCAAAATAAAGCTGGGAGTGATCCACAAGTGAATTTGGTAAACTTCACAAACAGTGCAAAGTAATCTACCCCGCCCCCCCCCTTTTTTTTAATATGTAATTATACCATTATAAGTAAGCTATATATAACAGTGTCAAAACATCAGAACACCTCGTACCGAAAAGTGAACCTTACAGGCAAATGAAAAGCTTGACTTAAAAGAACCAAATTCCTTGCACTGGCCAATTAGTCTGCTCTGTGATCACATGTTTAAGCTTTCATATGAGAAAAAATTATTCCACTTTGTCACTGCTTTTCAAGCTGGGATATTTTATTTACATTAGGCTGCAAGAACTAGGCAGTGCTAATAGCTGCATATTAAAAATAATTAAACAGTACGCTAAGATGTAAAGTGCCCATGGTCACATTAGATGAAGAAAAAGAACCATACAACCAGTCCCCCCCATCTGACTGTTAACACAAGTTACAGTGCTCGCTAGCTGGTAATTCAAGTTTTGATAGCAAGGAAAATCAGAATCCAAATGAATCCTGTGTGTTGGGGTTCTGGAATTATCATTTGTGTAAGGGATCAATGTAAACCTCGTATTAGAGCAGCCACCCGAAAAGTTGTCAAAAACTGGGCGTAAGGTAACATTTCTAGCATCTATTCTATTCTATTCATCAAGTTCTGTCCGTTTACTTTTGGTAATGGAAAAGCGGCATGCATTTGTACTGGATTAATATATACATGCACCTGCAGTACATATGGAACAGCCATCAAAGTACAACCCCACAAATATAAACTTGTTAACTAGTTCCTTAGTTCTCTCATTCAGTTCATAAACCAGGTTATACAACACTGAATTTATATAAAGATCATAAATAAAACAGATATCCAAGGCTGTTGCCCATCTCACCCTCCGCTGCTTGAGAAAGTCAGAATCATAGAATCATTTGGGTTGGAAAAGACCTTTAAGACCATCAAGTCCAGCCAGTAACCTAACACTGCCAAGTCCACCACTAAACAATGTTCCTAAGCACCATGTCTACCCGTCTTTTAAATACCCCCAGGGATGGTGACTCAGCCATTTCCCTGGGCAGCCTCTTCCAATGCTTGACAACCCTTTTGGTCAAGAAATTTTTTCCTAATATCTAGTCTAAACCTCCCCTGGCGCAACTTGAGGCCATTTCCTCTTGTCCTATCGCTTGTTACTCGGGAGTAGAGACCAATCCCCACCTCACCACGACCTCCTTTCAGGTAGTTGTAGGGAGTGATAAGGTCTCCCCTCAGCCTCCTTTTCTCCAGGTTAAACAACCCCAGTTCCCTCAGCCACTTCTCATAAGATGTGCTCTAAACCCCTCACCAGCTTTGTTGCCCTTTGGACACAGACAGGAAAGAAAACTTAGTCTTGATAGGGAGACAATGGGCTGACCAGTCATTTTACTCTCTGCGCTTAAATATACAACTTGAAATTCGGTCCATAAGCTTTTACAGCCACGCACAACCCATGCAGAACTCACTCTGCAGCTCATCATTCTTTGCCCGTCATCTCCAAACATGACAAACAAGTCATGGCTTTGTCATTGAAAAGGCGCAAGAGAAAAGCTCAAAACATTATTCATATTCCTATTTAGAAAAAGCATTAGATATCAGCAGCATTTTGAAAGTAGCGCTCACACACAAACCTTCCGTGCTCACTCCCTCCACCTGCATTTGAAAACTTTTTATCTCTAGAGAGATTCACAAACAGGATAACTCAATAGTCAAACGCTCCAGCATACTAGTTACTTGGCAATATAACTCACATTATCCTGGGATAAGGGAACACAGACAAGCAGTTGCAATGAGTACCTTTCATGCTCCAGACACCATTTCACCTTGTGTTAACTTGTTTCTCTGTCACACAATAAGAAATTTACAGCAAAGACTACAGAAGCTTGTTCTGGAGCATTTCTTTTTTGTTGGAATTCTGTGTAGTGTATTTTCACTGTTAATTAAGGGGCTTCACAGATGAAGGAGGACCAAAAATAACATTAAAAAAGTACAAAAAGCCGGGCGGGGGGGGGAAATCAGTAATCGCAGCTCTACAGCATACTTTTAGATTACCATGGTATACAACTGATACATAAAATATATATATATATTAAATATTAAATATTTTTTACAGACAGCCAAGAAGCTGGCCCAAAGAACCAATGATGTGCAAACTGTGAAAGTCTCCCTGCTAACAGGAAGCAGGTTTAAGCAAAAAAAAAAAAAACAAACATTTTCAGTAGACACTGGAAGTCACAGGAGTGAAAGCTGTGACAAACACAGATTTCTCATTCCAAGACTTTACATGTTGAGAATAACACATAAACATTTGCTTAAAGAGACTGAGGTTGTATGTCCACAGTTTATATACACCATTAACTTTGAAACCAAGCTGAGAGCAGCCTTCTTTTAGTATTATTAATACAGAGGCTCATTAAAGAAACAAGAGGTCACATACAGACTACAACCATTTCAGGATCCTTTCAGGCAACGTGACTACTTGTTACCATATCACATCTTCAGAGATCCAACACACTACCCCACGGGGCTTTCATTACCCATAAAAAAGTCACGGCAGTGACTGTTTGGCACCCGTTTGCCTCGCTCGACCTTTCACTTGTCTGGAAGGAGAAGTTTGGGGTTGTGATCCACCTCCGCTCCTTACTGGTGGTGAGCTCGACGTGGCTGACCTGGCCAGGCGGGCTCTCCCAGGCACTTGCGGGAACTGGGCTTCAGCTCCCACCGGCTCACAGCAGGGAAGGCCAGAGCAATCCCACTGCCACTGCCGCTGTTAAAAATCTTCCCTGTAATTTCCGTCCCTTAGTTTCTCTAGTCTAATGCAAAAGGGATACTGCATATGACATAAAAAGGCCAGAAGGTTAATTCAAAGCTACAAAAGGCTACATGGTCTTTTTGATACTGTAACAGCAAGTTTAGAAATTACTTTGATTTTCTCAGGGCTTCTGAAGCAGAACACTTCACCAAAAGCAAAAGTACATCTTGAGAGATGCGAGCAGCTGCTCCAGACGAGAAAAATTAGTTCCTTATTCTCCTATCTTTCTCTTTTATTTTTACACAACCTGATTTTGAGAAAAACGTTTAGGTTTTCATTACCACAGGAGGGCAGGAGCATGTAATGCTAGTGCCGATTTCTTCTTCTTAGAGAGAGCAGAACAAACAGTGGGAGCTGGAAGGCAGAAAGAGCCAAGTCAGAGACCCGGAGCGTGATAAAAATTCAGTCGTACCAGCGGAGTTAACTGCTTGTTAACGAAGGCGTATGCATCCCATCTGCTGGCTACAGAAGAGCTGGAATGGTTTCAAAAACATTCCAAGACAGACATACCATCAAATACATGATGTGAACGTGTGATCCATACTCAACAGTTTACCCCGCTGATTTCGGCAGGACCCAGTATAGGCACAGACACACACGGACTCTGAGAATGCAGGATATGAACCGCGTCCTTGTCACACATTAACTGTCCCTGCCCGTTGAGAACAGAAACCCTTCCAGTCTAATTTGTTTATTCATTAATTCTGATTTCAGGAGAAAGTTCTGGCTTTCACCCAACAGCTAATTGGTTCAATAAACAGCATCTCGGTTTAGAAGAAGAAAACATGATACTACAGTGAGAGCAAGTAACTGAAACCTCGATGTCTGTTTGAGTATGACTTAGGGCTTCTCAAAAGAGCTGGATTTCAAAGAGCCAGTTTTAAGAGACAAGACAGTATACAGTCTAAATGCAAGAAATAACTACCAACATTTCACTGAAGACTTCTTATGGGGAAGAGAGAAGAGAAATTACTACTGTAAAAACATGCCTAATGATGACCTAAAACACAGAAAATAAGTTTGTGGATAAAGTCATGGAAAAAAAAAAATCCAGGTTGTTGTATTTATTATGTGAATTACAGCTCATGGCTATAATATTTAAACTTTTGTTTCCTTCCTAACTAGGCCTGCCACACACAATATGCTATCAAGAAAGCTGCCAAACAATTGTTTGAATATTCCAAAAAGCAGATATGCAGCTCAGCATGAAAAACAAATACGATAACCTGAAACTGCCATCAGCAGCACACTGTCCAAGAGTTCAAACAAGCTAGAGGGACCTACCAGAACAAAATCTGCTGCACAAAGACAAGCTCCCAGGTAACTTAATTCATGTTATTTACTAAAATAAATTTCCCTTTTCATGAAAAGAAATCATCTAGAATCTTAAATTCAATATAACTCATGAACTGCCAGTATTACAAAATTCTCTTTAATAAGATATATAGGTTTTGTAAGTACTGTACAATAGCCGTCAGATTTTAAAATCTATTAGAAAAGTAATTGTCGCAGATTTACCATGTTAACAATAACATTTGAACTGAGACTTCGTTTAACCCATCCACGCCTTCAATAAGAAAATTGCGCAAACCACTCCAAATTATGCATATTTTATAAGATTTTTCTTGGCTTTAAACCCTTTGATTGTACAATCATTTCTCTACAAGAAACATTTTTAAAAGTTATGTACTCCAAGTGTTACGTCAGATGCAACAGCACAACGGGTTTTCATGCTAAGTCCTTCATATCCCACTATGATCAGCATTTACAGGACTACATAGATGGATTCTCTAGTAGCCCTTCACTTCCTTGTTTAGGAGGCCACTTTTTTGCACTATTGCTTTTTATAAGGATCTATTTTTGACTGCTATGGACTTTTGTTTACACATTAAGCCACCTGATGCCTCCAGAAGCCATATAGTTTGCTAGTGAAGTCATTTTCTCTCTGCTACACATAGTGACTCCATGTAACTAAACGCTTCTAAACAGGCTTGGCATTTACAGAAATCTGAAGACGACTCCTCCCTGCGCGGTTATCCCTTAGAATTAAAAGAAATGCATAGTTCTGCTTTTCTGCAGAGGCTGACTCAAGGAGGAGGGGGAAGGGGAATATAAAAGAGCACAAAATTCTACCATCACAATTTCAGAAATACAACAGTTCATCTAACAAAGAGAATAAGGATTACTCAGTTATCTCCTTGCCTTGGACAGCTGAGGGGTGATTTGGGTTTTTTTTTTTTGTTGAGTTGGGGGGAGGCACTGAGAAAGATTATAGGATTTTTTATATATATGTTTTTTAAAAAGGACGGAATAAACTCCAGTATTTTGCTGGATTAGGTACGACAGGAAGCAAAAATAAGACTGAAGCTAAGAACCTGAACTCTTCCACAGCACAAAGCACTTTACTCAGCACCTGCAGTTGCACTGTATGTATGGCTTTAGCCATTTATCTACAAATGTACTCAGACTTTCATTGTTGTGCTATACAAGCTTTAAGTTACCATGACATACTAAAGTGCTTCCTTTTGTTTGTTTTTGTGTTTTGTTGTGGTTTTTTTTTAGTCTATGCAACAGTTAAAACAGTGAAAAAAAGTATTTTTTTGCTTTAAGTAGTTTGACACAACGTATTTGCTCCCATGACAATTATCAATAAACATGATTAATGCTGTGTATTACAAAACAGATTATAACCTAACTTTCAGCATCAAAAAAAAAAAACCCTATCAGTGAGAAATCCTATTATACAGAAGACTGGACAGCTCATGTGCTACAGTTACACAGGTTGCCACTACTGCCAGTCACAGGAGACGAGCCTCATACCGATGAGAGAGCAAAATCCTCTGTTTGCAAAGATTTAGATGACTGGGGCACAGGCGAGAGAAAGGAAAAAGAAAAGAGAGAAGTCTGACCCCCCACAATCATGGCTGCACCTCAGCTACAAATAAATAGCTCGTCTTCTTGGCTGCCAGTCAGGTATTTCTTCATAAAAGTAATAAATATGTTTATTTTTCTTCCCAGTCAACACAACACGCCAGACCAATGGATCATTCTGACCATTCAAACTGCCATGAAACACATCTTCAATTTCTGATTTAATACTAATTCCTATTAGGACGGAAACACTGAAAACACAGATCTAAATACAATAGCAAATCCTAAGGCGTTTTTGCCATACTCTTTGAGGTACTAAACTAACATTATCTGTAATATCTAAGGGATAATTAAAATCCAAGTATATGTGAAGTATAAATATACTACAGCTTAAGGTCAGGGTTTCAAGATTATTCTTATTCTTTCACTTAACATTACTTAACCTTATATTTTCATGCTCATCACTAGAAATACTTATTCTAAACTTCTAGTAGACACAAGGTTTTGACAGTGTTAAAAATATTGCATGATAGTAATATGTATGTTGTTTGCAGTGCTATGCAGAATAATTCATATAAAAGTGAATCATCAATCATCGTACAGAAGTTCTACCTAAATGTATGGTTTCTTACAATACTATCACTTACTGCTTCAGAAAACTGTTTTCATAACTTTAGTTCCAACAACAGGGTCATTCATCACATCCTTAACCTGAACAACTGCTACCACTTCAGTATGTGCAACAAGTGAAAGAGTGACAAGCTACTAATATCAGATACATAAAACAAAAATGAACATTTGATTTAAACGTACCTTTCTTGCGGCAGTTTTCCATGTAAGACAGAATAAACCCTAGGATTACACGTGATTAGGCAAAAAATATAAGTAATAGTTTAATATATTACCCTTCCCAAAATCTGGCACAATACTTTAATAACAAGGCTGTAGCTACAAGAAATGAATTCAAAGCTTTAAAAGATGGCATTCTAGGATTATTTTAAAACGTCTCTGTGCCTCTACTAACCACTAAGAGCTAAGTAAGTGATACTAATTGCTGTGCTGTTTAAAAACTTTGTAAAGCAAACTTTTGACAGATAGGTGATGGCAATCTGCCACCAGTTCCCAAAAAGGAGTGTCTGCTTTCAGTCACATCACTGCATCGACACTTTCAAAGGAAATTCGGGGTGTTTCTGGTAAAGTTAGTCATAAGTCACCAAATATTTCAGCACTAAAACAATGGTGGCAGAATACTTTGCATTCCTTATGCATAAAATATTCCCACAGACATCTATAGGATTTCTGGAAATGAATGCAAAACCAAGTCTCAAGCAAACACGTTTTGCAACCCCAAATATAGTGAGTTTAGAAATAGTTGGTGAAAAACTGCTCAAGCTTTATGTTTTTTTTTTTTCCTCCAAGCGCCTCTATCAACCTGTGGGCTGAAAAGAGTGGGAGACTAGAACATGGATAAGTTAAAATTGCACCTCATCGCAAACAGGCTTCACTATTTAATAAAGATGCACTGCAGAACCCCTCTCACAAGCAATACCAACCGCAAACAAGATCTATGCTAGAGAAAGAACCTATTTTAAACCCCAGCAGTCAAAGCAGCGAGAGAGTGAACTGAGATGTGCTGCAATATTTATGCAGCCATTATAATGCAAATGCATAAGGTATTAGAAAGGCTATTTGCATCGGTGCACAGCCCCTTCAGTCTACGTACAATGCCAACAGAAAGAACAATTAGGATGCACGCATAACAAAAAGCCTCCGACCACAGGGTAGGCAGGTCCACTGCACCGGATACGCTATCTGGGGGATCATCCCTGGAAATACTGTCTGCTGCATCACTCCATATACATCCTGCTTACACCTAGAACGTGAGGCATTTTAAAACACAAAAGCACGTAGAGGGTTAGCACGGCAAAGGTAAGAGCAAGCTACAACCAATTTACTGCCAGCACCAGTCGCATGTTTCTCCAGATGAACAACTGGGCCGGACCACAGCTCACCTCCCCAGGGCTGCTCCTCTCCACAAAACACCAACACAGACAAGTAGCAAACTTTCAACTATGCTAAAAAATTTAAAAAATAAAGAAACAGCTACATACTTTCCTGAGAAAGAAAATACTCTCCAGCATTTCTTGTAACAAACAGGGAGGCAGGAGTGCAAATTAGGAACCAATGTACATCTACTCCGAGAATACAGACTACACTTTTGTAGAGAAACCAAAAAGCAACTACATTCAACTGTTTCCTTTTTTTTTTTTTTTAACATGTACACCTTAAAAGAACCGAGTATACAGGCATGCCAGATTGTTTTAAGAAGTTTTTTGACCATGCATCCTAGTATTTATCTACACCAATTCACAGCCTCTTAACATATTCTCACGCTAACCAGCACGTCTACAATTATATGATAGGGTCTGCTCTCTCATGTGTTTCTCCTGTAGAGCAATACAGATAAAGTACTTCTTAAACTGCAGTGATCCTAAAACAGGCAGAAATTAACTGTTTATTATTAATTGTGGTATAAAAATGCTTTTTTAAAAGAAATTATAAACACTGCATAATTTCTGTACAAAATATATCCATTACCTAGAGGTTAATGATGGAAAAATTCTTAGTAATTAAAAATACCCTTTTATCTGGAGACCACTGTTTTGCTGTACTGAAAATGACTTTATTGAACCAAATTTGGTGTCAGAGAAAGCTCAGATTTAATAGTATGTTATGTGTATTTCACAACACAGTCAAGTCCAAGCAATGCAGCAAAAAACAAGCAAATTAAGGTCAATGGCTAATACCGCAAACATTACCTGCTTATTATACAACCTGTTACATTTTATCCCGTTACATTTTGTAACATAGCAAGACTACTGTATCAAACAGACTAGACTGTGTTAGCCGGTACAGTTTTAACGTAAACAAGAGTTCTTTTTACCTCTACAATCCAGTTACAACTGGCTGTTTAATCTTCACTACTGTGTCCTCCCGGGCCCTCTCACACACACACACACACAGACAGACAAACCCACCAGAAAGAGACAGAAATACCTCCTCTGAGATGCAGCTGCATGCAGTGAAAATAAATACAAGGTATTACAACGACAGAGAGGAAAGCAAGCCCCGCTTCAATTATAACAGCATCCACAAAGCTACCGTAAAAATAAATAAATAAATATAAAAAGCAACAATCCTCAAAGCATTTTGGGTGGGAAATGCCTCTAGCCAAACTAAGCGAGAGGGTACAGCGGGTTGGACACGGGTACATGTTACCAGCTGCGGGCTGCCCTGCACCCGGGGAAAGCACCCAAAATCCAGCTGCTGCAGGACAGGGGCAAAGTGGGCATCGGGGCTGAGCTGTCCCAGGGGGCCGCGGCCGGCAAGGGGAAGGGGCCAGCGCTGCCTTCCCCTCCCTCCGGGCACACAAGTTTTCATCTTTCTTCAGACACCAAGGAGAACCTGCTGCTAGAGAGAAACGGCTCCTTTTTAGCACCCACCCTAATTCTCCTCGCTGGCATTTTGGAACATCTGAGATCTCTTAACGCAGTTTTATTTCCTTATCATCACACTAAACCTTCCTGAAAGGGAGTTCAGTTATTTGCAGGGCTTCCTCAGCCTTGTCAAGAAGGGATCACAAAATGTGATCCTTCTCATTTGTAACAAGCAGATGACACTTTTACAGCCTTAATTCAATTAACATGCACGAGCACCATGCACACACACCACGCACACGAATCCACCTATTTCATGGGTGTTGTACAGAGGTCAGCGGCAGCCAGCTCGCACGGTGACAAGCCCAGACCGCCACACACACACCGCTTCAGCAGAAACATTCTTTTCTAGAAAGCCACAGCCAAGTAACAATCAATCCAAGGGCTTCCTAAAAGGCACATGCACAGCAATCTTCAGAGCAATTAATTTCTGTACATAGGCTAAGAGTGCAGGAAGACAGCTGGAGAAAACATTCATCCTCTTAAGGAATCCCTTCAATCACACAAAATTCCTGGAGAAGAATACCCCCGTCAGTGGGATTTAAGTGTCAACATAACAAAGGAACGCCCCTCCCAGCACCTCCTGCCTTACAGATATGTCACGCTGGAAAGGAAAAACTAGACTGGGAACAGCAGCTATTCACAATCAACACTGTTTACCGACCCTACCCTTACCATTATCCCTAAGAAAAATTGCTGGGGATTGTTTAACATTTCTAGAAAGAGCAGAATAGAGGGACATGGCAGAAGACAGCATCCTCTTTGAGGATTTCTCGGTATTCCTCAAAGGAAGGCTGTGGACTCAAGGACAGCTTTGTCTGGAATCATTTTTCTGTATTACAAGATTATATATAAAATTAGTTTTGCCTGATGTACATGTTTTGCCTTGCCACACATACAGAAATCCTGATGGCTGACAAACATTAGCCTAAATTAAAAGGAATCCAGCTTCAAATTACTAAAATAATCTCCCATTTTAGTCATCCAGAGCGAAGAATAATTACATAGAAAACCAAATAGTCAAACCCAAATCATTCAACAGGAATTAAGAGGATAAGGGTGTTACTAAAATTAAAATGTATGCACAACAGTGTAATAACAAATTCATAGGATACAGTAAGTCTTTCCCAAAACCGGGCTAGGATTATATCAAGATCACTATACAACATATGCCTGAAATATGGCTGTAAATAAGTGTGACTTAATTTGACCGCCACCTACTTTAAGCCCTTGATTTTATAAATAGAAGCATCCAATAATGACTAGCGACTAAAAAAAAACAGTTTAGAAGGTAAAAAAAAAAAAGATACAATAAGTGGAAAGTCAAACATGCAAACAAGAAACAGCAGAAAATTAAGACCCTGAAGGCAGTTATTAAAACCATCTTAATTTCTATTTTTATAGTCCAAAAAAATCCTGACCAAGTACTGCAGCAATAACAATATACACAATTACAACTCCTTGATCATGAATATTCTGCCCCAAAAGTGTCTGCACGTGTGCAGAACTGAAGAAGACGTATGCTTCCATAGTCCCACCTCGAATACGCAAGTTAAAAATTACTAGTACTATTTCAGTACTTCATAATTGCTTTCTCACACACTGCGACTTTTTATTCCATCTCTGTACCTGCTCCTAAATAGGCCGGTAAAGTGAAGCAGCAACACAGTTTCACTAAACTTCAGTCGCGCTGAATTTCTGTACAGCTCACGCCCAGTTGCGATTTTAGTCAACACACACAGCCGTTCACCTTACCTAAGGTTACTACAGCTTTTTAACCGTTTCCTAGAGAAAGACAGGTACAAGTCGGTGAAAACACCTTCTACAGCCACAAATACACGCGGGAAGCTGTCACACCGCCTTCTCCGCGACACCTCTCCGTTTTAAACACCGGGAAAATCACCTGGCTAGACAGGACGGCGACGACTTTTGAAAGGAGATTCTGCCTCTCGGGCTCCATCAGAGCTGCCACAATAATAAATACACGGGGTGAAACAGGAAAAGAGCCTCACGCCTATACGGGAGGGTGGGGGACAGCACTCGCACACACAGCAGCAGATGTAATCATTACCCCGGAACGCCGGTAATCATTAATTACCCTGAGCGTCAGTGCCACTACACACGCGTCCAAGCCTCTTCAATTTCTCTTTGCCAGCTCCCGGTACCGGGAGCTGGAGGGGAGGAGGAGAGGTGAGGCTGTAAAACGGAGCTTCCTCCTTTCTCTTTTCGTGTTGTTGTTGTTGTGGCGGAGGCTGGTGGATGCCATCGCCCGGCGGAGAGGGGCAGCCCTGCCGCCCAGCCCGGCGGGGCGATCGGCCGCCCCCGGCCCGGCCCGCCCCGGCCCGCCCC
>VZSZ01005782.1:143279-154586 GCA_013398815.1 Ibidorhyncha struthersii
GGGCCGGGGCCGCGCCCGGGCCCCCCCCCCCGCCCCCACCGCTGCGGCCGTCGGGCAGCCCGGGCGGGTAACCGGCCCTGCGCGGCCTCACGCCGGAGCCTCCGTGGCCGCATATTCCGGTGGAACTTTCCGTCGTGTCACCGCTGCGACAGCGGGGAGAAACTTGTGTCACGTTGTCCCTGAGTGAGGGGGACGGCCCCGTAGCTCCGCGGGTTACTGACTGCGGCCGACTGAAGCACCACAGTAGGAACTATCTTCCCGCCAGTCCCGCTGTTTGACTGGAGAGTTTGTCCCCAGGACAGACAGGATCAGAAATGCTAATGTAGTGAGTGCGTATGTTCTCAGCGCTGTCCGTGCATCACACAGCTTCCCCGCTCTTGCTGCGGGTCACCTGTAGCACCTGAGGCATTACGAAGGCGATGGACCAGGAGACTGTGATGTTCCCAGGTTTCCTTTTTCTACAAAATCAGGACCTTCCCCAGTTCGCACCTACTATAGCCTCACACCGTTGCGCTGACCGTTCTTTCCATAGGAGATGGCACAGGCTAAGCACGACCGAGCTGCCCTTGCAATGCATACGTGGGAGCTGCAAGAAATGGCGATCGCCATTCAGAAGGTGGCAACCATGCCTCTGCGTAGAGGTGTGTGACAGAGCATCTGCCATCAGTCATCATTTGATTTCGGATGGGATTTAAAAGCAAGTTCCTTGACAACTTGTTATAACAGATCTTTCAGTATTTTGCTGAGAAAGGTTTAGCTTTTTAATGCTAAATTCTCAGGCGGTTGCAATCAGTTCCCCTTTCAAGCCTAGGTGGATCCTGCACTGCAGTAGTAGCTCAGCTTTCTAATTTCTAAAAAAACATTAAAGCCAGTGAGAGTCTACTAATTGATCTCAGTACTTGTTGGTCTGGACTGGTCCCACTGGCTCACGTTCAAAAGGAACAGCAACTGCCTCGGCAGAATCAAACTCATGAGTAAATTTGGGAGCTGTTTCCTACATCATACAGTCAGATCTAAGTATCTGCTATTTCCATCAGTTTTTTACAACTTTTGGCAACCATGGAGGCTAGTTTCAGTGCAACAAGACTATTCACATTCAGTTATCTGGGTTCTGCCAGTTTCCTTTGTCTTACTCTTTGGCAAACCAGACAGTTCAATGGGGTTACACACTTTTTTAGTAATAAATGCTGGATAGCGTTAAAAGCAGAATTGGCTTTTTGGCATAATGGGTCACAGGGCAGAAACCAAGTGAAATTTCCTAGTGACAATATTTCTTACAATGGCTGGATGTTTATTTGTTGTTATTACCCAGTAAAACCTTCAGTGTGGACAGTGCACTGATCCCCTACAAGACATGGAAATACATGTTTTGTCCCCAAAAGCTTGGAGTCTGAAACATTTTTTTGTTGTGCAGCTTATTTGAAGGCACACAGATGTCTACACAGAACTACGTCTTCTGTATTAAAGACCATAGCGTGTATTCACCACGCATAGGGAAGATCTGAATGTTTTGTTGACTGTGTGCTGTACCTTTACATTTCTCAGGCTCTTTGTGTGCAAAGTGCCACTGCCCAGTTGCTTTCGCATTGAAGAAGTATGTACAAAGGGTATATGCTCTGTGTACTCTGGTTCTGTTAAGAGATCTTACGTTTGTTTCTACTTGCTTTGCTTTCAAAAATATGATTTGAAATCTAAAAAAAAGTTACTTTATACTCAAAGAAAACTGGTTTGCTCTTTTCATAAATCGAATCATAAAACTGAAAAGCTGATATAAAGCAGAGCAGGACAATTGTCACTAGACAAGGAATCAGCCAAGAAATGTACAGTGATAAGTCCACCCTTCTGCTGCAATTTCTTAAATATGTCTTTATGAGATTAGACTGATACTATGGTAATACTTGTGCCAACAATCAGAACTAACAGACATCTTTGCAAAGGCAGAATTCATACATGCAGGATTTGTTTTTAATCTGCACAAATGGAGTAGTTAATTTTATACCCTCCTACTGGATGCTGGAGAGCTCAGCTCCAACCTACTCCCAGCCTCCATCAGCACTGTTTGTCCCCAAATCTTCATCGACATAGACCTGGCCCAGTGTAGCAGGTGAGTGTAAGAGTCACAGTCCTTACAAATATTAGCTAAGGGTCTCTCAGGATCAGGAGAGTACACTGACAGGCCCATATTTTGAACCTTGTGGCATTGTGACTGAGTACCTCTCTTTAAGATAGATCCACAGACAGTAAGTCAGAGGTTCCTCAGTCTTCGTTGCCCCAGAAAACCCCTAGAACTGTGTGAGGATCTTGAATTACTGCCATTCACATTGAAATAACCAGGAGGCGAAATACAATTAAAGAGCATTTCACAACCTACATGCATACAGATTCTGAATTAAGGTTTCACTGGCAATTTCATTTGGACATTGCCTGACTTTTAAACACTCTGCAACCTTCATAATGTTCCTTTAATACCTGTAGCACTTCCTGTGTTCCTGAAAAGGACGCCTGTCAGTGCAGGACGACACAGCATCACAGCACCTCCGTGGGTCATCAGCCATGCTGCTACCTTTGTATGCCCAACACAGACCTCTGCTCCTTCTACTCGAAGAGAAACAGATGGCAACAGCGGACTGTTATCCTCCATCTAGACCAGCAGCAGAGAGGGATGAGTGTTGGAATTTGGATTATTCAGTGGATTCATATGACCAATCCTAAGGCTATTCAGTATTTACACAGTTGTTTCAAGCATGTTTCTATAAAGCAGTGTGATTTATTAGGAGCTAGCTCTTACACAATGAACTAAAATAAAGCAATTAATTAGTTGAGCTTGCTTAAGCTGACCACAAGATCAATCTAGCAACTTCAGAATCATCTTTGACTGAATTCAGAGACCTCTGATATAATAGCCCCACTTGCCTTTTCTTAATTGAGTGGCAGCCAGACTACTGAACTGACCCTTTCTCTCTTGGTCATGTGGCCTTTTCACTACCTCCTCCCAACTGTAAAATTTTTGTCATCTAACCAGACGAAAGCCCGCTCTCCTCCCCCAGGCAGGCAGCTGCTGCTGCCTCCTCCAAGGACACTCAATTCTAGTCGTTGCTGTACTGCGGGCTGGGGCAGGCAGCACAAGAGGCAAATTCTTTGCCAGCTGAGCAAACGTGAAGGCCAGGCACGGGGAAGCTCTGTTCCACTTCCAGCTCTGGAAGTCAGGATGTCCCAGCGAGCACAGCGCGTTGCACCCCTCTCCACCCACGTACCCCTCTGCGCTGCCCTGTGCAGGGCTGCCTCCTGCGGCTTTCCCCTGGTACTCCATTTACTCCATTCCCTTCCCCTCTGCCTGTGCCTGACCTCCACTCTCAGACGTGGCTCACCTGTTCCTTCCCCAGGCTGTCTATCCTTTCTTAAACTCCAACAGGGCCTCCAACTTTGGTTGCCCATGCCAGGTTCTAGTTCGGTGTCTTGTCTGGTTCTTCATCTCACTGCCTATCCCTCTGACTTTCCTGTCTCTTCCTTCTTGTCTCCGTGTACTGGCAAACTGAATTCTGCTGTCTGCTGTCCATCCCCTGCTGCTAGCTCCTTGCCAGCCAGTCTCAGCATAAAACTCCTCAAATTCCCTGTTTCACTTTCTTTGTGAATCCAAATCTCCCTCTATCACATCTTAAATCTCCAGATTCCCAGTCCTAGGTTTTATCTGCCTCTCATCTACACCTCAGTCTACCCCGACCTTCCTGCCCTGTCCTATTCCTTTCCCTTCTCTTGAATCATCGGTTTACCAGAAGTTTGGCTTCAGTCTCTTAAGCAAGGGTTGCAACGTGTTGTTCAGTTGTTCTGGTGGAGAGAAGCATGTTTTCAAGGCTGATGGCATGACAAAGCCCATTTCATTTTGTGAGCATCATACCGACCATGAAAACAGTGTATGCCTTCATCACTGCTTTTCTCTCTTCCCCTTGAATGTAACCTTGGCTCTGCTGCCGTTATCATGGGGCTACAAAAACTGGGAAGGTTGGAAGACTTGGCACAACTCAGGGAAAGAGGAAGGGTGCTAGGCATAGAAACTGTACCTGAAGGATGTACACAGATGTTCAGAGCCCTTGTCAATGTCTAGAAGCTAATCCTGCAACAGAGTGGCTGAGAAGATCCATCACATTGAAAACAGAGACTGCCCACCAGAGCGAAAGCTTCTGCTTGGTGTGAGATGCTGTTGCAATAGAAAGAAGAATGCAAAGGGGAACCTCAAAATGTGGTTCTCTTTGAAGGACTACAGTACAGTAAGATGTTGCTATTTTTACTGTCTGTTCCTTTTATGTGTTCAGAGTCAGGTCTGCTTACTTGAGTGAGAAGAAATTATTTTTGCTTTTTCCTCCAGTTGGTTCTACAAAGCAAATGTATGATAAAAGGACAGAGTTTGATTAAGGCACCTACGTTCTCAAAACCAAGTAGCATGATTCAGGGTTGTAAAACTATCATGTAAAAAACAATTCTGGTCCCGCCAGCTTCAACTTTCAACTCATTAGCCACCTATCTATGTCTGTCAGGCTGTTAGCAATTTTTTGAACAGACTTCCTAGGTCTTACGGGAGCTCTTCCAGGTGGAAAGACACAACATATAAACACTGAAACAGCACACCCAGAATGACATGCATGAAATTATTTTCTCTTATTTACTTGTACGCACACAAACTTTTTCAAGGATGCACTGTGTCCTAGCTGCTCCAGGGCCAGCAGTTCCTCAGTTTATTTAGTGCAAGGGAAAACTGCAAATCGAGCAGGATATCAAACAAGCTAATCTTCAGTGATACAAATGGAGAGTCAATCAGTTCAAACAATTTATCTTTCAAAGTTAACACTACAAACAACAGAAACAAGCAAGAGCTTTTTCATTCACAACAGACAATAAACTGTATTTTCTTTAGTGTAGATATTCTAGAAAGGATAGTATCAGCTGTTAGAAACTCCTACTTTTCTCCACAGTGGAGGAAAGGGAAAATTAAAGGCTTCAGTTGTCTGTACTTTGAAAGGGGAGAAAGGCTGGAATGAAAAACTCAGTTACACTGAAACAGATGCTGATTATTCCAGCTCCAGTCAGGCCATCCCTAAAGAAACCAACCTTTCTTGACTTCATTTCATTCTTCTGGTGCTTGCAAATCCATTTCTGACATCCCAGAGTAACTCGAAAGGACCAAGCAGGATCCAACAGGACATTCTGTGCTCTGGTGGACAAGCTTCTCTTAGCTTGGGTCTGCAGTACTTGAATTTCGGTAGCCAGTGTGCCTACCAAGGACTAACCACATCCAGGACTAACATAACTCCCGAAACTAAGGGGCAAGAGAGGTTGGCTATTCACAAAAGCTAGTTTAAATCTACAGAGATTAAGCTTCCTCTGTAGTCAATGAGATAAGCCTGTGCTTCGGCACTCTGAATCACATTCTGAAGAAATCACTTTTTCCATTGACCTCATGCAGACCCTGGGGACTTGAGGTTTCCAAGGGAAAAGCCACTTCCTCCCCAGGAAAGTGCATTCGAGCCTAAGTGGCCGTGGGTTCACCAGCTTTCTACATGCCGCGCATTGCTGTTGGACTCCGACGCTGCAGAGATCTGCATGCCTGCGGGTGGTACAAGATGTCTCCTACCATTGTACCTGTTTCACTTGGCGCTGGTGTCAGCCTTCTAAAACTGGCTGGCACCAATAATCTGGTACGGTGTGGCTTAGATTTCATTTACACTGCATGTCGTTTCATGCCTTCAAAGGTCCGTGAAGATTAGTACAAGGCTGACTGGTAGGGCACGGTATGTAGGAATGCGAGTGTGAAAGCAACCCAAGTTTTTCTCTGCTGAACTTCACAAAAGGGCATATCCCGCCTCCGTTCTGCATAAAACAGGGAGCAGGCTTCCACTTCCCCATTGCCGTCTCTGATCTTGCAGTCCTCAACAGCCACAACAGGATAGCAGCATAGTCTGCCCTTCAAAGAGAGAGCCTGAAGACAACCAGTCCTGTACTGTTATCATTTTTAGCTGTGTGATAAAGGTGTGAAGCCGAAGGAAAGAGGCTCCCACAGTAGCCAAGAAAGGCAAAAGGTCTCTGGGAGTGGTGGCCCCAGGAAGACAGAACAATTTTATTACAGTTTTTTTTAAGATTACTGTAAACAACTCAACCATGTCCTAAAAGTGACTGGGAGCAGCAGCACAGCCATGCTGAGCTGGGTAAAAAAGCCAGCTGCCCCATGCCCAGGCAAGGATCATTGCCAGCAGGTTAACCAAGGCCACAGGCAGAAGCAGTTTTACTCAGGATTACATCTTGTCACTGCTGCAAGCTCTGCTGTCTGAAATGTGGAAGAAGATGATAATCAGCTGAATAGAAGAGTCCCCAGGAAAGCAAAAGAACAAACCAACAAACAACTCTCATTCACATTCTCACAAAGAGAAAAAAATTCTTTAAAAGTAATTTGGGAAGGGAAAATTGAGTTGGAATAAAATATTTGCCTGTTGGTCTTAATAGCTGCAGGTCTGCTATCTATTTTCTCTCCCTCTTCCAGACTGTCAGCAGGGATTGAGTGTTCTCCTGGAGCCAGGGATGGATTTCCTGAATGGTGACAAATAGCAGTAAAGCCTGAAGTCAATTTGACAGTGAAATCATTACATAAATTGCTCTTTCCTGCAGGAAAGAGATGGATGAAAAATAAAACCAATCAGAAAATAGTATGAAATGAGTAATCTTACAGTTCAGTTACAGGAAGCAAAAAGAACAACCCCAGTAATGATGCTGGCTCAGTCAGGGAGCAGGCGTTATAGGGAGTACACCTGTAAAGGAAAATTTCAGCTGAGCATTTCTGAAAAAATCCCTGAAAACTAGACCATTCAGGTGCAGAACGATCTTCCAAAAGGACATCATGAAACTACTTCTGCCCAGAGCTATGAAAACTAGAGCAGAGTGAGTGCGAGCAACCCTAATATTTATTATTATTATTGTGGTAGCGCACAGGAGCCTTGATCTTGATCTTGTGTGCGGGGTGCTGCACAAAAAGAGTGTTCTGATTCAGAGACTGAAAGCTAAATGTAAGACCAGAAAAATGACACGCATTTGTCACAGATGCAGGGAGCATGAGGAAAGAAAAGCAGGCAGCATGCTTGCCAAGTTTTTTTATAGGCCATACGGACAAGGAGAGCGTTGGAGAGAGCTCTGAAAGATGATTTTTTCAATACACACCAATAAAGGGTTGGTTGCAAGGCTGGGAGGAAGCGCAGAGATGTTTGAAATGGTAACAAGTGGGTAGTGGAACTGGTCATCACAGGCTGATCTCAGGAAAGAGCTGACATCCCGGCAATACTCTGAAACAGATGAACAGGGATGGGCTAGGGAAAGACAGGTCTTGAAGAGGCAGGCATTTGACGCGCAAGAAAAGAGAGGGTTAGTAGACAGAAAAGAAAGAAGCAACACAGAAAGATGGGCTAAGAACAGTCCTGCATTGTGAGGACAAGGGCTTGGTTATTCAGGAGTTTTCTTTCTCCCTGTTGTTTCTCAGGGGGAGGAGCGGTGTTTCAAGGGAGAATAATACAGTCATCTGACTGTGTTAAGAGATTTATGACCTGACTTTACCATGTGTTAAAATATTGATTCTCTTTCTGACATATGCTTTAGATAATTGACATTATTTTTTCTGTACAGAAGACTGACTTCTGCACACAAAAGCTGGGACTTCATCGTAGGATCCAGCAACGCTGGGTAAATACAAAGTGACGTAAGTGAAGCACAAGTCTCAGATTTTTTCCACTCAATTAAATAAAGATAGCAAGAGAGACACTGAGCAGTGCGTGGTGGTGAGAAGCTGGAATAATTAAACAATAATATGACAGACAGTGCATTTACGGGCAATTACAGCATGCCTCTGCTGGCACTTTAAGGCACAAGGCCAAAGACTTAAGCGATTCAAACCACACAAGTAGAGCAGTAACCTCCTAGAAATGCCAGTTTAGAGCATCTGGCTTGGGAGCCCAGAATGGGGCTTACACATAACAATAAGAGGCAGTCAGGTCTCTGCATTTACCAGACGTTACTGCTAGAGACAAAGCAGGAAGAGCAGCCCGTCAAAAAGCTGTTTCTGTGTCCCTTGGATAATACATTTCCAGGCACTTTTACGTACGTAGCAGTGAAAGACAAATCTTCACACTGAATGAGGACATCTCCTTCTTGCTTTGTGTGTACAGCTTAAGGATACCACTGCATCAAACAACGACAGATTTAAAATAAGTGTATTCAGAAAGCTCAACTAAAAGAAATCACTCATCTGTCAACTCCCTTCCAAAACCGAGGACTGGGTAAAACATCGAGCTATCAAGCTTCAGGCTCTGAAGGCATTTGTGATTCCCTCAGGGCGTCACACAAGGCTGTCGGGTTCCCCACCTTACCACACCCAGTAAACCCAAACCACCATCCTCCTCTGGTCTCTGAGGAAGATGGGCTCTGTATCCCATGGTATCACTCCGCAGCTTAAGGGGACAATTGCATGAAACCTGCACGTGTATTTTTGAAAGCATTGGTATGCTTTATTCAACACGTATCACAGTCATGCTGGTACACTACATTTCTGACCTCATCAGCACATGTAGAGGTGAAACAAGCTCTAGAGTTCTAGAAAAGAAGAAGAAAAGAGAGAGAGATATCTGCCTAGAAAGCAAACACAGATCAGGTGTTGTTAAAGCTTCTTAAACTGTCAACAAAGTATTTACTTAAACTCAGAACAGAAAATCACCTTCAAGATGGGTAATTCTCATGAAAGTGGCTTTATTTTTAAACACCCCATGTCTGGAGCTACATGATTATACACTACTCTGAACCAGATTTTTGTTTTTAAAGTAAGGACTTGATTCCAGACTTTCTTGTCATATGGAAAACATGAACTTGAAAGGCTCAAAAAGCAGAATGAAAATAAAAAGCATTTAAAACGTATAAAGACAAAACCCAAGCCTCATAAACAAATGGGACTGGCAACATTGCTTCACCTAAATGCTTTTTTCTTCTACTTAGTAGGAGATGTTTCTCAAGACTTAAAGTAAGTGTTGTTTTGTATCTGCAGGGCTTTCAGCAAGCGGCTGCCGTGTTACGAAACTCTCTGGATTCCAGCAACGCACATCTCTGCTGTCTGCTGCACTCGGAGTATCTGGGAAGAGGAGGAGGAAAACAAGCTTATCATTTATAAAATTATTGCTGGTTTTGTGGTTGTGAGGCTTTCTGCAGTGTACAAGAATAACTTGTTTGTGACATCAGGAAAATAAGGATATGCAACCTGGAGCGCACTGTCCTCTCCATGGATAACACTCTGATGCTTTGTCAAATAACACTGGGGTTTATCCAAAGGTCTGGCCCCATGACTTTAGGAAGCCGTGTGCCATGGGGACACAACTCGAGACCTGGGCATCGTTATGCTGTGCACAAGGACAGTCTTGTTCTGACTTTTCCAGCCATATGGGGTGGCACCAAGACAATGCATTGACTCAGCACGGTCCTACTGCAAGCACACGGTGCTTTTCCCAGACTGAAGGGTTTTGGCAAAGTATTTCAGCTTTCTAGCTATTTCTGGCAACTGGAAAGGCCTGTGAGAGAAATGAGTGCATGTTCGAGCACATGCCGGCCCAAGAGGCAGAAAATGGCAAAAAATGGGGTATAACTACCGCTTTCTTCAGAAGAAAAGATTGGGTCCCTCATCCGTAATTAGAAAAGTCACATCTTCTCTTGTAGTTCCTCTTCCAACAAAACAAGAGGAATTAGGTCCTCTATGCCACGCTTTCCTCTCCGGTCAACTATGCCTAAGACCCCTCTAGTGAATAAATACCAGCCTTACTCAAAGCTAAAGCCATTCCTGTTTCTATGGCACTTGGGAAAATATGATATTAAGCTGCAGACAATGCCCATGCTTCTCTCCTCTCTCGTCCAGTCTGTCCAGTCCTGAAGGTGGTAACTGTGCTTTTTCCCACTGGAAAGAGGTGTCTTAAAAGCAGACTTACTAGAGACTGTCAAAAACAATCTCCACAATCATGCCTGTCCCCGTGCTATCAGCTTTCTAGATAAGCTGCCAAGTTGGCACTTGACTAGCTAAGAAAATGGATTTAGCACACGATGCCAGATTCCGCTTCTCAGTCGCTAAAATGCTCAAGTAACAGAGTTGACCATTGTTTCTTATCACCAACCAAACAAACCCTGTTGGCAGGAAAACTGCATTTGGAAAGTGATTCCCTACATGACTGAGATGTGCTCTGGTTGCTGTAAATGCCAATCCTCACATAATGCTGGACTCCAGGTGGTCATTGACACTGTGAAGGGCACTGTCGCCTGCAATTTGATTTCAATGTGTTGCTTTCAGTTCATCTTCTGTTGCTCTGCAGGCCATACTCGTTACCACAGGAATAACTGTTGGTTTCACAGTGCAAGATTTTCAGTCATCACTGGCTTTTACGTTCATTTTTAGCCATAGCTAAGATGCTGGATGGGTTTTTAAAAACAAACAAACAAACAAACTACCAAATTACTGATCTGCAAACCACACATGCTGTTTAAAATGCCTTGGTCTACAAACATCCACGGTCTTCATAAATCAGTCCCTAGTCATTTCCCTTCCAATCAGTATGAAATACTAATTGGCACACAGATGAGCACACCAGACAAAAGAGCTTTTCCCACTGAAATCAGCGGGAACGCTCCTGTGCACTTCAAAGGATAGAGAAGGATGTCCCAAGCAAGCACGTCCATTTTATAGCCTCACCAACGCCAATCTTCTGACCTGAAAGCGCAGTATGTGAAGCACAACAGAAACGGGCCAAACTTCTGTGCTGCCCCGGACCAAAGCAGGAGTGTTATCTTTGGCCAGCTGCACAAAAGGCAGGAAGCAGGAGACCCGCTCTCACCCTCCGCAGGTTCTCTGCTGGCCTCCAACCCAACAAGGGGGCGAGACTTCAAGTGAGGTGGAAGCCGGCTACCTGAGGGACCGTCGGTTTCCTACTCTAGGTTGCCTTAGAGGAAAAAGGAAATCGTTCTGGAACAATGCAGACAGAGGCTTTAAATAACTATCAGAGAGGTGCCGCTTACTGGAAGTTAAAAGTTTTATCGCAGGTCTCCCAGCAAACCCAGGACCCCATGCCGACAGGCCCACGGCGCAGAGCTAGCAGAGGGAAGGATGCGGCCAGCCGCATCGAGGCAGAATGGAAGAGAACGATTAGCAAAAATAATTTTCTCCCTCATTTTACTCATCCACGGCCAGTGCAGGCGTACAAAGCAAGTGCTCCGTCTCAGAACAATTCAAGCATCCGCCGCCGCTCGCTG
>VZSZ01005782.1:155486-172527 GCA_013398815.1 Ibidorhyncha struthersii
GCAGGGCAGCTGTGGGTGGAGGACGCCGCCGCCATGGTGCTGTGCAAGCCCAAGGTGCTGCCCCTCAAGTCGGTGTCGCTGGAGAAGCTGGAGAAGCTGCAGCGGGCGGCGCTGGAGGCGGCGCGGCCGCCTGAGGGGACACCGCCGCCCCGGCCCTAGCCCGGAGGTACCGCTCTGTCGCGGAGGTTGCGGATGAAGGGCTGGCCGGGGGCGCAGGCGGGGCTGCTGGATGCGGGGCGGGAGGCTCCATTTCCGGCGGGTTTGCCGTCAAAGTTCCACTTGTCGCTTTCAGGCCTGACGCGAAACTGAAAAACGTCAGGGAGCAGGAGGGGCCCGCCGTGCTGCTGTAAGGGTCTGCCCTTGATCCGTCTTGCTCTGGAGAAAGGGCTTGGCAAAGCTGCACTGCACAGACACGTTCAGAGTATCTCGGTGCCAGCCAGGATGCAAGACACTTGTTCTCAAAAACATATTTGGTAAATACTTACCATGGGTTTAATTACTCAGTGCTCTCTACAGATTGTAATAGAATCACCATGGAAGGGCTTAGGTTGGAAGGGACCCTAAAGATCACCTAGTTCCAACGCCCCTGCCATGGGCAGGGACACTTCCCACCAGAGCAGGTTGCCCAAGCCCCGTCCAGCCTGGCCTTGGACACCTCCGGGGATGGGGCAGCCACAACCGCTGTTCCAGTGCCTTACCATCGTCAAAGTGAAAAATTTCTTCCTCGTATCTAATCTAAATCTCCCCTCTTTCAGTTTAAAACCGTTACCCCTCATCTGATCACTACACTCCCTGATCAAGAGCCCCTCCCCATCTTTCCTGTAGGCCCCTTTAGGAACTGGAAGGGGTTCTAAGGTCTCCCCGGAGCCTTCTCTTCTCCAGGCTGAACAACCCCCTGTCCTTATAGGAGAGGTGCTCCAGCCCTCTGATCATCTTCATGGCCTCCTCTGGACTTGCTCCAGCAGTAATACAAAAGGGTGACGTTAGATGCACAGCTTCATTGCATGCACTTCAGAGATTTGAACACAGTTAAATATGTTCCATTATTTTTTTGGAAAAAAAAAAAAAAGCAGAAAGGAGAGCTTCACAAAAAATATTTTTTAATATGTTTTACCAGAACTTTTCACTTTTCCAGTTACATAAAAAAAAAGAGACAAGTTTGGTACATGGGGGCTAAAACCAACCAGTGTTCTCCCCTGGAACAGATGAATTAATCTTATGACCCAACTCCATTTTCTTGGGCTCTTTAAAACAAAGAAACAGCTATTTTTTCTCCCAAAGCACAGTATTTCTTCAGCAGCAATGGAAATGAGATCACAGCAGCTTAACTTGACCCTTCTATAAAGCTTTGTGTAAACCAGTGATTTTATGATGACAACACTGTCCTTGAAAGAAAGAGCGGCAGTCAGACATCGATGCAAACATGGAATGATTAGGTCATAAACATATGGCACTTTAAAAGGTAGCTTATTTGAAGGCACCCCCAGAGCAGAGTGGCCAGTTGTTCTACTATATGCCCAAAGAAAGAAGTTTTCTTTCTGAAATTTATAAAACTATTTAAAAAAAAAATTTGTACCCAAAACACGTGCTTTTAAAAAAATATGAACTGTGCTAGGCAACTCTTAAAATTTTGGTATATTATATATGTGTATACATATATACATACACACACAAAAAAGCATGCGTGTTTGTATATATAGAGATACCTATCTACTTTCCCTTTCAACTTTTAAGGCTTCAGGAGTTGGTTCTCACATTCAGTAGCTTTCTAGTTTCAGACGACCTCCATCTCCTTCACTCACGAAACGCTTTCTGCCCCTGTAAGAAAGTGGAAAGCATCTTTTCAGTAAGTTCAAAGTAGCATTGCTTGTGTTTTCTTATCTATCACTGCAAAGAACCTTCTCTTGGTCTTGGGAGTCAAATACAAGGTGTGCAAGTTCAGCAAGATTAGCTGACGTTCTTGATCACTGGTCAATTGCTTAAAATCCAGCTGAATCTTACATCTAGGTTTATTTGCAAGAAGCTTTTCAAAATCTGTGTTGTCAAGTGCTTCCTACTTGGCTCACATTTTAGCATTCATACTTGCAAGAGATCCTAGTTTGAAAGCCTAGGAATGTTGTTTTTCTACCCAAAACTGAAGTACATAAGACAAAAATGCCCATCAATGTATTAACAAGTATAATCAAGCTTTTGTTGCAGCGATGACTTTCAACCCTCCCACATCCCAAACCTGCAAAACATCTGATACCAAGATACACACAAGCTCAATGTTGAGTCTGAAGTCCACAGATAGAGGCTCATTTTGATAAAGACGCTGACATTTCAAAACCTGAATTCCTCACCAGCTGTCAAGATGGTTTAATAAGCCTAGCAGAACACCCAAACTGGAAAAGATCTAACAAATAGTATTCCCTATATGTAAATTGTGAATAACAGTTTTAACATAAAATTTACACATATTCCCCACAGAAAATTGAACTTATGAATTGTATTGTGACCAGTAAGGAGAGGACAGAATACTGATTAACTACAGTTCAAACAGCATTATTTATGCTAAGTAAACAATAACAAAACAAAAAGCACTATACAAACCACAGGACAGATATGAAGGGATCAGCTCTGTAGAGCTTATTGCACATAAATGTCCTACTCCCTTTTGCCATAAAGATTAGGATTGGTTGTCTTGTCTCAGAACTCTATTCATGCCATTTGGTACGTTCAAGGCATTGCTTAAAAGCACTTNGACCATTGTGACACCTGAATCTCCCATTTCAGTACTGCACTGATCTCTACCAAGCAAATCGGTGGAGAGGCAGGTCTTCATCCTCTGGAGAGCACACAGGCGTGCTGCCTGGGACTCACCAGAGGCTTACTTTCCTCAAGTATTTATCCCAGCCTCCCAGTCCAACCCTCTGTTTCTCCATCCTCCATAGTTTCCAGTTCCAATCTGTAATACATCGGTCATGAGATCCTGCTTTCTGTTACCTACAACAGGGACAAAAAGCAGTGCCTTCACTTATCTACAATAAAACAAGTACCTTGAAGGACAGAGGTCTCTCAGTGGTTTGGAGATTATTCCAGCCTGAAAGCATTCTTCTACAAACCGCTCAAGCACAGAATAGGAGTGTGGCACATCCAGGTTAATGTCTGGGATTTCACGGTAAACTCGTTCATAGCCCTGCAATGTAAGAATTCAAATAATGATCTAGTTATTCTATGATTTTATTACAATTTTTTTAAATACCCCTTTGCACTCAGAGGATTTATTTTTTCAATATAGTTTCAAGTACACTATGGACAGTTTCAACAAACCTAAAGCAGAGCAGCTGCAAGTCAGTGGAAAAGTAAGGTATAATACCACCCAATACCATGGTATTAACATAACTACCTATCTACATGAAAACACCAGCTGAATTTTAACTTCTTTAGAAGCCAGAAATCCAGACAGTACAGAATGTGTATGTTAGCCTGGCTGCTATCACATGGGTAGTAAAACAGGAAGAAAAAGTTAATTATTCTTCCATGTAAATGAACAAAGTGTGGCCACAAATCTCCACCACAACAGTTTACGCAGTAAGGGAAACACTGGTGACAACCAGAGATGACTTCTTCACTTCCCACCAGCAGCATGCCTGGGTAACTTCTGACACAAGTCTTTGTGTGGTACCTAATTTGCCCTGGGACAAAACAGCTGTCCTATATTCATACCTAAAAGCAAAGACATGGGTAACTCCAACTGTGTAAAATATTAGCTTCTAGATATTGTTCTAATTGACATTTGTAATTAAGTGGGTCCTTATTTTACTTCTTGAATTATGAAGAACTACTGTATAAAAAGAAAAATTGTATTTAAGAAAAATGAAGCTATATTGCAGCATTTCAAATGATTAGTTTTAATCATTTAATTGTATAGAAGCAGTTGGAAATCTTTGACTGAACATTCAAATATTCTCTACCTCGCAGTTCTACAGAGAACTACTGCTCGGAATTCATTTGTACTTCTTCCAGTACATGACACTTATTGTAATATACATCAGTGACAGATCATTTGTATGTGATACAGACTGATCATGGACAATTTAAAAAAAAATAGGAGTAGTCAGCAATAGACTACAAATAATACTTAAGGTAAGCACTATACAAATTTTGAAAGACCTTACACAAAATTCTCTAAATGCCACACTTACTCTTTTCATTTGGTCCATAGTAATGACAGAAGACCTCCAGAGAGATTTCAACAAATCCAGTATCATTTTAAAGGTCTTTTCTCCAGTTGACTCCAAAACCATCACAACAGCCTAAAACAAATCACGCAAGTGGTTGAAGTACATGTTGTGTAAGCATATGAGGTGCAAAAAGGAGTGCATTATTATGCATTTTCTGGGGAGACAAGTCCATTTGTTACATGCACTCACTACTTCAGTATATTAATTGAAAAGAAAAACTGATGAAGAGTTATTTGGATAAATATAAGAGGTATGAAAAACCGGGAAGGATTAGACAGAGTGAAAAGCATTGCCTTTCTCGCTCTGGTTTGAGAGATACATGACTATATCCATATGGGTGCTGCAGTACAGATGGCAATTAATTGTGTGAAATTAATTTTGTATCTGATTTTTTTCGTATCTGTGATTTTAGAAGAACTTAGGAGTTTAAAAACCTATGTATCTCCACAACCCCCATCAACTAAGAGGGTTCTGGTTTTCTATCATGAAAAATTTTCTAAAAGGAGTCAATTTACTGAAGAGAAAGTTTTGTAGCTTGTGGGAGTGCAGCTTTATTGGTAAACAACCATTTCCCAGTTTGGCAGATAAAAGAGTACAAATGGGAACAGTCTCCCAGATAGAGCAAAGATGATCTTTCTCTCATGTAGTCTGGTTCTGAAGTATCTCAGAGCTTGTACAAATGTGCTAGATGGAACAATTCCACCTTGAAAAGGAAGCTGTATAACTTAACAAAAAGAGTTAACGCCCATCAGAATACCCAGATATCTGAAACTAAAAGGAAGTAAACACCAAAACAAAGCATGGCTTTTTGCTACTGTTCCTCAGGAGAAAATAAACTGAGCTCTTCTTTTTCAGGAATCAATAATAATCTGAATTCAGCTATTTACCCAACAAAAATTAATTCTGGATCTTCCCAGAGTTAGCAGCAGCTTACTTGTTCACAAACGAGCACACAAACCATTAACTTTACATGAAACAATTTAGTTATTCAAATAACACCAGAACTTGCAATCAGAGCATCAAATTCCAGTTATATTATTTGCATGCCCACATCAAAACAAAACCAAACCTGTTGGTATTACTGACAATTATTAAAGGGACTCTGATGTTTCCTTACTTCATACACAAGTTCATGGTGAAAATGGGGTACTTCCAGTTCCAGAAGGCAACGTTCAGCTTCCAGTACATCTCCGGAAAGCAAATATTCTTTCAGCAGCATATCAATCTGTTTAATTTTAAAGCAAACAAAAAGCCCAACGCTGATTAGATATAAAATTTAAAAGCTGTCAACTGTTTTGATAATCTGCAATCGACCCAGAGAAGTTAGTTACTGAAATTTGCTGCTACTGTTTTTATAAATTAAATTGAGACGTCATCAGCAACCTGAAACAGTGTACACCAAATACCGATCCATAGTGTTAATACAGACACACAAGCACCAAAAACATTGCTTTATAAAATGTGTATCACCATAAAAGGTTAATATGGGTAAGATTAAGTTTATCTTCTCCCCTGAACTCCTCCTCCAATCACCTGTTATGCTCACAACCTAGAAATTATAACTTCTCCTTTAAACCTGCCTCCTTCATAGCATGGATCTTTATAAACATTCCTGTTTCTTCCTCTCTCTTTTTCAGTTACTACTGAAATCAGTGATGCCAAAAAATAATAGTTTATCTAGTTTAGCCAGTTTCATCTTGGCTGTAATTACTTCACCACTTCATATTGTAAGCTAAGAGCTTGAAAGTTTTGCTTAAAGCAAAAATAAATGTGTACTTGCAATACAGAATATTGTACCAGCATGTTCCCACCACTGACAAATACTACAAAAATCAACAAAATTATCTACATCAGTTTAAAAACTACTGTGTATAAATAAATTATATTAAAAAACCCAACAACAAAACCAATACTCAAGACATCATTTTGCTAGAGGATATATGTATCTCTTTGGTCCATGCCAAACAAGGTAAGCTTAGACATGCAGTAAACTCTAGAGAGGAGAGTTTTGTAGAAGTCAGTTACCTCTTTAACAAGGTGTTTCACAGACTGCTGGCCACCTCCTGACCCCCACACATTGTCTATACGCTTTCCACCCTTTGTCATACTCAGCAACACAGTAGCTCGGTCCAGCGCAGCTCTAGAAAACAAAGTTAGTGTTTTTAAAAGTTAACTACAGAACGTCATTAAAAGGCATCTGTGATTTCCCCCACTGGCATGCCTCTTTGGGCAAAGCGACCAGATCCCTGGGAAGAGGTCAGGGTTAGCAACTCCATGGGGACATCTGGATCAAGAAGCAGGTAACACTTTTGGTTATACCATGCTTAGGACAGGTAACCGTCTGTCATGGTAGCAGATATGCATCATCAATGCAGAACATGAAACATCCTCAAAAGAAAGAACTTAATATTTTCTTGCACAGAGATGGGCTTCCTTCTTATGCAAAGAAGGAACAGTTATCCCAATCCTCATACTCAGGGCTAGCCAATAACAGTAACTCTGTTCACCAAGACTTAATGAGCAGAAAAGACTGGCCAAGAATTAGCAAAGGCAGCAAAGCATCCCAGATGCACAATATACAGGCTGCAATCCTTCAAATCACAGGAGACATCTGTGTAACTGACAGGCAGTTTTCACAATTTGAACCCTCAAGTTAGACAGCTAAGCATTTGCGTGCCTTCTAAAAGTACCCAACTATAATTATTACAAATGGAACTTTTAGAAGCTACAAGAGTTCAGCACCTCCGTACCAAGCCCAAAACATACACTTATGAGGGAAAAATTATAAAACATGACTAGTTATATTAAAACGTCCCTCTTTGTCAGAGATTGCTCCTCCAAACTTCTCACCCTGACATGGAAAACAGTTGTACTTCTTGATGAATAAAGCATTACAGAAAAAGTCTGGGAAAGCACTGCACGAGCTTCAAACCTTTATAAGGCAAAACAGTTAATCCCTTGTGCATTTCACAACATATTTACAGCAGCTGTCCTGATGCTATATTTACTCATTAATCACATTAAAGCTTTTTCTAAAGACAAAACCTTCCATAATCACTTCTTGTTTCAGCTCATTTTTTTTCCACCCTCAAACATAAGCTGGACAACAAACCTGACAAACTGAACTCAAATGCATTAATACATTTTTCAGGCACTTCCAGTATTTCTCCTCTAACCTGAGTCATTCTGGATTTTACTGTTGTTGTTGAAGACTTTGTGGGTTTCTTTTTTATCATTAAAAAAATAAGAAGTTATCAAGAACCACGTGATTTATCCTGACGTCCTAAATTCCTGATCATCATCTTTGGCATTTGGAATAGAAAAATGTAGCTATGTAAAAAAGCGAGAAAGTTACCGAGCTTGGATGCAATCCACAGTGCCTTTGTAGCCATCTATGTAGGTACTGCTTAGAATCCCATCTCCAACAGCTCTAGCAATAAACTGGCCCACCAACTGCAACAAAACAGAAGCATTTTTAATTAAAAGTTGAATTTCAAAGTAGTTCTAAATAGAGAGTTACAACATGCTTAGTCTTCAGATTTTATTTAAATGAGCCATCTTAAAGTAAAAACACAGCCTGGGAAATTGGGAGGGGATTACAGACAGTAAGACAATCCATAGATATTTTTCAACATACAGAGCCTATTTCAGTTTAGGAACAATTTAAAAGAAAAAGCTTTTGACTAGTAGCATAAAACTTTACAAATATACCTGTGGTGCCTTGGGAGAATCCAACACCAATTCAGGTAGTTCTTTAAGCAGTCTATCAAATGATTTTTCTACATCAGTTTTGCTTACTACTGTCCCACAAAGGTCAGAGATAAGCTTAGATGTCATTTCCCTGTGACTAGCCTTCCCCTCTAACGCCAAGGAAACAGCCAGCACTGGCACACTGTATTTCATTTCACCAAGGTTTAAGTCCTTCAGCATCTCCTAAATAAGATTTGAAAAACAAAACAGATTAAGATTTCATAATTCTTATTATATAAATATATTATTACAAGTATATAAATATTTATATGCTTATATTTAATATATTTACATATACGCTTCTGCTCATGTAATGACTCTAACTGCTTAGGTATTCTTATTGTACATTTCTTGCCAACATCTCTGTACTCTCATTTATAGCTAGCAGTTGGATTCCCTTGTATGCTACAGGTTTGGCCCCTAAAATAAATACATAAAAAGGCATGTGACATACCGAAACTTCGTTAGTATCTCCATGTTCAAAATATTCCTGTATGATTGGTGTTAAAGTTTTTTCAAATGCTCTTTCATCCAGAGGTAAAACTACTGTTTCATAGATGCAGTTCTCCTGTTTCAAAATACAACAAAAGCATATACCCTTCTGTAAACAGTACTGTCTCTTACATCTTATGCAGTGCTAATAGCATCAAAATATATCTTCTAAATCCCCACTGCTTTAGTAGTCAGTATTCTGCCAGAAAACATCAGATTATGTCTGTACCGTTAAAGTGTGGACAATGCTGGCTAAATGTCATGCTTCTATTTTGAATTTACCGTTAGCCGA
The DNA here is from genome assembly GCA_013398815.1 of Ibidorhyncha struthersii. Lineage (NCBI taxonomy): Eukaryota > Metazoa > Chordata > Aves > Charadriiformes > Charadriidae > Ibidorhyncha > Ibidorhyncha struthersii. The sequence continues at coordinate 164,247 of VZSZ01005782.1, forward strand.
ATTCAACTGAAAGGCTGAATTTACTGTTAAATAATGGTAAACACTCCAAACTTTTCCTAGGATTCTGCTGACACCACATGAACACAGAGATCAAGTATCTATGTACTATGTACTGAAAGGAGACCGACAGAAACGCCTGTGCCAGCCCAGCAGAGTTAGCTGTGCCACAGCAGAAGATTTAACTTTCAGCATCTTTTCCTGCAAGTGGCACTCCAGATCCTGACAGCAAGCCTGCCCATTTTCCTTCTTTCTTAGCAACTGCGTGACCAGACAGGTGATAGCATGTACAGATCAGAGAAAAGGCATTTTCAGAATACTTGTGAGTGAAGACATTACCTGAGGGGGGGAAAAAAGTGGCATAGCAACTGTCTCCTGTATAACCTGGTCCTGCAGAGTTCCAGCACAACCTGATCTCCCTGCCATAATTCAGCTCCCTACTCCTCATAGACCATGGAAGTAACACTCAGAGCAATACTACAGAGCACAGAAATCTGAACAAAGTTTTACAGCTAATGCTTATGGGAAAGAAGCTTTCCATGGTCAAGAAGTATAGCAGAAGTCCAAAAGCCTATCCTTCCATCACATCAGTCTCCGTTTTCAACCTTATAGAAACAAAACATACAGAAGTTCCACGGAATATTTATTCTTCATTAAACTTGCTTTTATGCAGTCATCAGCTTTATCTTTAATAGCTATCTCTGCTCAGGTGAAATGTTGAATTGCAGGGAAAAAAATGATACTGGAAGGTTTTGATATTCCCCACATACCATCCTCTCAGTATCTATGGCTACAACAAACAACCTCTGCTCAAAGGACACCACCATCGCTCTGCTTATGTTATACAGAATTTACTTACGGTCTCACAATTGTATTGATCTCAGAGGCTTTAGTAATCTGCTTGTAATCAGTGTTTGCTTTCCTCAGTGATTTAATGTTATAAAGCACCCTTTGCCCAATGATCTTTACTTCCAGCATGTGTGTGTCCTTCCCCCCCCCGCAATAATACAGCTGTAAGGTACAATCTTCCACAACGTATCCTAAATAAATACATGCAAACAAAATATCCAGACTATGAACTTTGCACTAGTTTGAAGTGTTTATACCAAGTAGAGAAAAGACATCGGGAGGGCTGGGAATACAGGGAAGAGAAAAATCCGTAAGGAATACTATCCCAGACAAAACTCCCCACTCGAGAAAGTCTGTGTTGTGTTTTTAATACGGTGCCCGTTTGCAATATAGAGCAGCATTGCCACATTCAGGGAAAGAACACACCTGGGTCAAGTGTGCTGCCTAGTCAGGCACAGAAAGAGAGCTTGTGGGGTAAGATTTGTGAGTGTTACACTGCGACACTTCTACAACAGTTGTCTTTAACTAGCCAATAATCCATTCTTGAACATAAAAATGAGCATTTAGTACAGCCAGGCTGACATTCACATAACCTACAAGGTCAAACTTTCATTAATATAAGCATCACAGCAACTGAAATCAATGAAGGGAAATAAAAACCAACACTGCAAAAATTATTTGCCTACCTGGTCATCATCATAATTAGGATCCTTAATATCTACTTCTTCCACATCATACACTTGACCTGGTGTTCCCCAAACTCCTTTACCACCTGCTCCACCTGGCAAAAACACGTGACAGTTAGCAAGAACCAACAGTTTACAAAGAATACTTCTAAGTTCAACCCAACATTTTTTCACTTAAGTGATGTATCACTGCTCATGCTCACCTGCTGACTCGAACAATATACACTGAAAAGGGTGTGTTTGTATGACGTGCTCCCACTTTAGCAACCAGTCTTTTCATCACTTTCCAGTAAGATACTAGAAGCAGTATGAAACTGCATAAGAATTACTGAAGGTTGAAACTGTACTTTCAAATGTAACCATGCTTTAAGTCTGCATTGATAACAGTCCTGTGAACCACCAACAGTTCAAATTTGTGTATTAAATTTGCTAAGAAAAGGTACTTAACTTAGAGACAGAAGTTAATTGATGATACACATATAAAATTTTCTGATAAGAATGCCACCTACTATTAGCTCCTATTGTCACCTACTATCTAACATAAAGAACCAAATGCCTGCATGGACTGTGGCTTACGAAAATGATTCCTAGTGGAAAAAAAAAATACTGTGTTTCAGGCAGAATCTTTATCATGCTACTGGCTTCAGTACACTACACCAACCTTTCTTTGGTAGACCCCTTCCCTTTCCAGATCGGGATCGCCTGTCCAGGAGTTTCCCTTTTGGGCTCGTTGGTACAACAACTCCAATCTTCAGTGTCTCTCCATTTTCACTAACAGAGTCTCCTCTCCCAGAATCCCTAGAAGAATTTTTCCTCAACCGTCTCTTTGCTTTAGCATTTATTTTGGCTTCAGTAATGGAAGTTGCAGGAATCCAATTTCCATTGATTTCAGTTTTTCGTTCCTCAGACCCACCATTTTCTTCATCACCGGAAAATGGAACATCACTTAGATTCTCAAGTTCTTAAAAAGAGATAGAGTAAAAAAAACCTGTTACAGTTTTAAACAGTTTTATGTGAAATTACCAAAACAAATTACATTTAAAAAGGATTACAACATTAAACAGAACTCTTATTTCCACCAGTGTTACGGCAAATGATGTTTGCTTTAGAGTATGTCTACACATCACAGTAATAAGGAGTTCCTTATTTCCCGGCACAAACTATCCTCAATCTAAACAGAGCATATGTCAAGAGTTGGAAAGCAAATGAATAAACCATTTATAAACAGGTAAACCACAGAAAACCCCACCCTTGTTTAAAAAAAAAAAAAAAAAAAAAAAAAAANAAACAACTATCAGAACTCCTCAGTGCGTAAGATCTAAGTGCCTACTTCTCACTCCACCCACTCATCTCTTGATTTAGAAACAAACAAAACTGCCAATACAGTAAATTCTGTAAGAACTCACTAATGTTAACAGACTAGTCACCAAAGTGAAAGTAATTTCCTAAATCATCAACCAACATTCCCCTCATTCAAGGAATTTCAAACAGCTCATCAGCTGGAAAAGTAATGATTTAGACTTAAAAGAATACAAAACCAAAATCACTTTTTTTTAAAAGTTATAGGGGAAAAACGAAAGCCATTTAATTAAAAGCCTGGGGAGTTTGGTAACAAGAACTCATACAATAAATAAAGTCTTTTGAAACAGTGGATTGGCCCTCACAGTGGCTTCTGTCAAGACTGTTTCTAAAACGGCCATAGTTTATTCCCTAGCACATCATACATAATGGGTAACTAGCTTTGTTTCATACCCAACAAAAAATGCTCTCACAGCTTAAGGATCTGTAAATGTCTGAGCACTGAGAAGTGCAATAATTTCACTCTAAGTTAAATGCACATTTAAAATTTGGATCTCAAGTCTTTAATTTCACAAAGTCAGGATGTCCCCCACCTGAGCTGTATGGTTCAGCAGAATGTCTTACTGTGAGTGTTAAGAGCAAAAGCCTTTGTCATTTCTTCTTCCCCTTCTGAAACCATCAAGGTAAAGTACCATCTGGGGACTTATCTTACATTCCAGTTAGTACCCTGGGAGACCTGTCAAACTGGCAAACACACACGGTAAAGGGAAAAGCCTCAGCTCTCTGTTACACAGCCTTTCTTTTCTTGAGGATTCAGTAGAGTCTCAAAGATACAACCTATAGCCTGAACCCTAGGAAGTGCAATGCTGATGCACACAAAAGAAGCTGCTTTTCCAGCTGTGCCCAGACCTGCTTTACGGAAAAGTTCAGTGCCATAAACCCAAAATATGAAGAGTACTTTAAATTTGTATTTGAACTTAGCTCAATGTATTACTTCACCATTCCAATATGTTCTAATCAGCAATGTTCATTTGGCAGTACTTGTCAGAACTATACTTTTTCAATTCAAAACAGGTTAACGAAAAACTGTTTTAAAAGCAAAGTGCACTAATAAAACATTTCCAACCTCAAAGTATTTACCCATATCAAAGAGGTTACTACACTAAAAAGTGAAGAAAGTTTGATGCAACTGCCTCCTTCATGATCAAAGAAATAACATTTAGATACTAGTGTTCACAAATATGAATGCTATAGCTGAACAATAATGCAGCCATTCCAGTCTAAGCTTCATCTTTCTGCTCTTTACTCCCACCAAAGCATTCCTTTTATGCTTGCAGCAAGCTGAAAAAGAAAAGCATGCATCACGTCCAGGAAAAGATTCCCACAACAAGCTTTCTCAGTTTGCCTAATATTTTAATAAAACAATGAGAGATTTGCATAGAGCTAGCAGAGGGGGAAAAAAGCAAAACCAAACAAAACAGGTTTCCTTCCTCTCATTCCCCAGGGAGACCCCATCAGCACAACCAGCTCATCTCAGACAACTGAATTTGAATTATTCTTCATGCCCACTCTCCCATGAATTTCTCCAGTTTAGACCTGAAATCCAGCTGTCCAGGAACTACACTCTTCAATGACCACATACTTCTTTCTCTGTTTCTAAAGAAAATGGCCAACAATTAACACAAGTCAGTCCTGAATCTGATGACTAATAATAAAAGGGGAGGCTACAGTCCAACCTCCTTACACAATCCTGCTCTCAGGTTCAAGACTAGAGGAAAACCTCCACAGGAAGCATCCATCCCCATAAGACTTAGTATTTCTCACTGCATTACTGAACTATTTTTTAATATAACACCATCATTTCCAGCTGCAACATCTTTCTCCATAATACTATGACCAACTGGCCCTCCACTATTAGTTACCTAGTTAGGCTGAAAAAAAAAATAGGTTAAACAGTTATACTAGTTTTCAGTATTTTTCTAAAATAAAAAGTTTTGTAAGAAGTACATATGTAAATCTTCCTTTCAGCTTCTCATTTTTACATCATATAACATACACATATAAAAGCAATAACCGTGTTCTATAAACATTAAGACTTTGCTTACTATATATTAAAAAGTTATCCAAATTGATCTTATTACCCTGCTATTAAGCTTAGCAAGCACACTTAAAATCTCTGCTTTTATGGTGCTAACTTAATTAACAAAGCATTCAGAAAGTACTTACCTACACACAAATTTCCTTTGACCAAATTAGGTCAATTTAGATACCTAGCAGTTTTCCACCTATTATCCAAATATAATACTAAAATGCTGAGAAGCAATGTATCTTCTACATTAAACTAATTCTGGTTTAAAAAATGAGGTCGTATGGAGCATGTTGCCACTTCAGTTGCATTACATACCATCTTAACATATACACAATTTTTTTCTGAAAAACATGTAAAACCTACAAAAACTCTTTGGTCAGTGCAGATCACCACCTTTGGAAGACACAGAAAACAACAAAAAAATGTGTTAACTTGAGTATCATAAAACATGCTGGTGATAGGGACAAAACAGTCAATTTCAGGGCAGTCTCTAAGGTTACCCAGTAAAGTTGTCTCATGCCAGCCCACTTCCAAGGGGAGTCCACTTCCCACTTCCAAGCCTTTGATCATTTGTTTCCTCTAATTTTAAGCTAAGCATCTACATAAAAGTAGAATTTGTACCTCTCAAATGCACCTAAACATCACTTTTGAGCTTATTCTTTTCTTCACACCAGCACTACTAGAAGTCAGATGATAAGAGTCCAGAGTCACTACTATCTATTAAGTTGAAGAAATGTTAACTTTATCATTTTACATTTATTTTGAAGTTTGTTAATCAAGCAGGATACTATGATATATACTTGAAAGAACTTTTTTGTAAATTTTTGATGATTTTTTTTTTTTTTAAATCAGTACTGTTAAGAAATTAACAGGTAATACAATTTTTCTACAGAGAACACTTCAGGTGAGCTAAGCAATTTTAAAAAACAACCTGAATATATTACTTACCTGTTGGGGTAACATAAATGTGCTCCTTCTCTGTTTCCATAGTTGATTAACAGAACTGACTGCGAAATGTAAAGTCTTAACGTTTTCCTTTCAAGGCCTAAACAGAAACAGAGAAATAAGTAAAAAGCTGCAAATGCTTCACTCACACAATACAATGCAAAAATAGCAGGTTTTTAAGTTATAATTAACTATCAGTAACCACTGAAAAGTTCCTGGGAAAATAAACGGTGCAACATGAGACAACGCCACCCTCAAACACATCTATCTAAGCCTTGATGTCTTGGCAGCTGTCAGTTCTGTGGCTTACAAAGGAGGCACCAGGAAAAAAGCCGTTACTTTAAGGGTAAAAGCCCTCTGTATGCAGCTTTTTTTAGTTGATAAAAGCCACCTCTATCAACTTAGACTGTCCTGTTCTGCAAAGCAGTTATCTATATGAGCATACAATATCAATGTTATAATTGTATCCACAAGAGCAATGCTCTTCAGGTGAACTATACTGATAAAATGGTACCAATTTATCAAGTTCAGACCAGCCCTTAGAAGACAAGCTGTTTTTTGTTCTTCCCCTCAAGAACATCGTGTTTGTTTTCCTGTATGTGTACATACAGCTGTCAAGCTTTCACATCTGTGCTTCTGCGCCCTTCAAACACTCCTTGAAACGATCATTCAATCTGCAAGGGTTAAAGTTGAACACTTCTCTTTTTCTGTTACTCTCTCTCCCTCTTCCTAGCAGCTGTTATTCTACAAACCACCCCATGTCACTGTGAAAGAGATGGCATAATCCATCTTTCTTTTATGTACACAAAAAATTAAGCAGCTCCAGAATTCCCCATACACCTTTTTCACCCGCAAGATTTTCACAAATCCCTTTGTAGTCCAGTGAATATTACCGGTATTTGCGTCTGCCCCACAAGAATTCAGTGGCTATTTTTTCCCCTATCTTATCCTTCGCTGCCCTGAAAACAGCTTACCGTTGAGCAGCAAGATTGTGACACCAAATGACAGCACTCCCTTCCCCTTTTTCTTCTCTTTCCTTGTTTTCCCCCTCTTATGCCCACTAGCCTACCACAGACCTATTAACCACAAATGATTCATCACAGACCGTTGGCAATAAAGAAGCTCTGGTTTAGGGCACAGTATCAAGCTGTCATGATCTTGCATTTCCTAATGTCAACCCAAACAGTTAACAGTTTTGTGAAGTTCTCCCTGTCCCACACCATTTTATTTCAACAAATGTTTTTTCTGAGTTACCTCAATCAATCATTCAGAAGTTCTCAAGTGTTCCCAGTCACTGTTGGTTGAGAGCTTTCTTGTATGGATCCTGTCCTAATCTGAGCAAGCTACCTTGTAAGAACAGTTTTATTCTTCCTAGTGGAATGTTCCATCAGTTGTCCACCTCTTTGAAAAAAGAAGACAAAGGACAAAACCTGTATTTAGTAACAATCATGACTTTCATATTTTGTAATCAAGTCCTAAATTTCAAGTGGAGAAATACTTTTTCCATGTAGGACGCTAGTTGAAATTTTTCACCTATTGCAATGTAATAAATAACACAAAACTTTCATATGCTCTCTTGTTGAGATTCAGTACCCTGCTTTGTTTGTAATGAGGACAACAGAATAACTGAGCTTTATGATTCTTGTTGTCATATTGATCAGAAGACATATTCTCCATTTAACAATGCACCCTCTCATTAACTCAAGCCAACAGGCCTGCTGGAACTTCAGGTATTTATCTCTGTATCAAAAAAAATCGCTTTATATTTTGCAGAATTATACCACACAGTATTACCAATCAACTAAGAACACAATTTAAAAACCTGCATTAAAAACATCAGAATAAATAAAATTTTATGTTAGAAGAGAAAATACTGGAACAAAACGGACAGAAGCAAATTTAGGCATCTGCAAAACAAGAATGCTGCACGAGATCTTTAGATTAATCAGTGATACTAACAGTGCTTCTAAAGTAGTTCAGCAGATGAGGGTATTTCCTCAGTCACTGAAAACCACCAATAAAACATGCTCAGCTACTTGCTACCACTGCGTGTACTTTATCTAAATAGTCAATTCTACCCCACCAGGTAAACAGTGGCAAATTAACATTTAGGAACAACAGACACTGCAGAAGTAAGCTTCCAAAACTTAAGAAGACCTTACATCTATCCAAAACATCCCTAAGGAACTTCCACACAGCTTACACGATTTTTCTCTTCTCCCTAACTTTAGGCAAACATGCTCCCCCCCTCCCCCCCCATCACCATGGCTTTGGAGCCCTGCTAAGGCCAGCTGTTGCGCTGCAGCCACACGCAAAAATAACCAGGTACGATTTAGCTGCCCCTATAAAACCCGTGCCGCCGGAAGAAATCAATGGCGGAGATCTCCGGCCCTCAGGAAACGGCGTGACGGAGGGC